>JAHWFO010003238.1:315173-362472 GCA_023313115.1 Rhysida immarginata
ATTTATTTATTTATTTATTTATTTATTTATTTATTTATTTATTTATTTATTTATTTATTTATTTGTTTGTTTGTTTGTTTGTTTGTTTGTTTGTTTAAGTTTCCAACGGGATTTACCCATAAAGTACATAATAAACAATAAGAGGAAAAAAATAATCAGAATACAATAATTAAAAGGGAAAAGAAAACAATCAGCAAATTCCACATATTTATTCAGCAAATTATTAAAAAATGTTCAAGTGTTTATTGACAGGTCGGCATCTACGATTTAAGTCGGGTATTTATTAACTCTTTTCGAAGAAGCTTTTAGTTGGAAATCTGTTAATTAAAAAAATAAATAAACAAAAAAATTCAGATGTTCGCTAAAATGACAAAATTTTAACCCCCCCCATATATTCCAGTGCTCCCCACTTGAAAGAGTAAATCTTTTCACATGTAAAATGAGAGCTACGACCACGTGCATAAGCAGAGGCATTTTTTTTTTATTAAGGAATATATAGGCAAACGTTCATACTTTGATAACCCCCCCCCCCTGTCTGTTTTGTCCGTTTAGAACCCCCCCTCCTCCCTCCTGTCAGGTAAACATATTTTGTGAATGATCCCTAACAACAGGTTGCATGTATTTAGATTACCCCAGCTTTGCTTGGGTGGGTTGAATATAAGAAAGCCTAGTTTAGGGTAAATTTTAGAGTACTGATAAATAAATTAAAGCTTTTTGTGAAATTTTACTAATTATTGAAAATGCAAAATGTGAATATATAAGGATTACATAGTTACTTATAAAGTCATGGCAACGAATTTTTTGCATGCAAACCTTCCATGATATACATATGAAAATACAAAATTTACTTTGCCAATAATGTCTGTCACTTGGTTTATTCAGGGAGTATTGGAGAGGGAAGGAAAAAAAAAAGGAATTTTTGATTGCAAGCAAGCTAAAAAAGTTGAAGTGTACATTTTTGGATGTCTCTCCCTTGCAAAGTAAAGTTTGGCAAATCGGGTTTTCATTGTATGGAGTTCTTTATTATGAAAAGTGGGATTAATTGAAAATAAAATAACTCACAGGAATTGTGAATCTTGAAGTGGGTCACTTCTTTAAAAATTATATTGAATTAAAAATATAAAAAACTAATTTTTTCCTTTTAATTATTTTTTTTAATAATTTGAGTGCTATTATCTTTATTATTAAATGTAGAAAGCAAAAAGGATCCTGGTGTTCCCAGTAGTTTTTCATTTAAAGAAAAAATATTGCAAGACAGCAGCAGAAAGGCAACAAAAGGTTTGTGAAAACTGTAGAACAATGATGATGAAATTTAAGGGGGGGGGGGTGGCTAATCAGCTGTTTGGCTAATATAAGTTATTTCAAATAACCCCCTCCCCTCCCCAGGGAAATGATGGACCTGGGGTCTTTCCTATACTGAAGTTTGTAAATGTAAATTTGTTAAATTATTGCAGCATTAAAAACCTTTACAATTTATCTAACTGGTATAAGTTTAGGACCAATGAGGGGGCTATAGCCCCTGTAGCCACCCCCTTAAATCCGCCACCGATTTAGATTACCCCAGTTTTGCTTGGGTGGTTGAATATAAGAAAACCTAGTTTGGGTAAATTTTAGAATACTGATAACTAAATTAAAGCTTTTTGTCAAATTTTACTAATTATTGAAAATGCAAAATGTGAATATACAGGGTGTCTCAAAATTCCTGGTACAAACTTTGCGAGGTGATAGAGGGTGCAACAATAAGCATCATTTCTCTGTAGTGTTTTTAGGGAAACTCAACCCCTGCAAAGATATGAGGGACTAAAAGTAGGATGCGCCGCCTGCAATGTGGCTGACCTGCGTACAGAATAACTCTAAACATCCAATGACTGTAATTGGATGTGACGCAAAAAACGAAATACTAACATTGACAGTACAGTGTTTAACTAGAAGTATGTATTTTATTCAAAGCAAATGCTCAAAATTTCCGCCACCAACTTGTACACACAGTTGACATCTGCATACTAATGATTGGTGTGTGTGTGTGTGTGTTGAAAAATTTGTGTATTGGCTTAGATTTCACCAGCTGAAACGGCAATGCGTGCATTAAGGTCTTCAATGTCTTGGACTTCTATTGCATGCACCAATGTTTTCATGTGGCTCCACAATCAGAAATCGACCGAACGTGGTGGCCACCGTACCGGTCCTACCTGACCAATCCACCGACCATCAAACAAGTTGTCAAGCACATTGCGTACATTACCAGCAAAATGAGCTGGTGCTCCATCATGCTGAAACCACATCAATCGTCGACAAGCTAATGGAATATCCTCCAGCAAATCTGGCAATACTTCCTCCAGAAACACTTGATAAATGTCCGTTAAGGAGGTAGTAGGTAAGGCCTGATCAGCGTATTGTGAAGTACGCCACACCACACATTCATCCCAAATTGTTGTTGATGTCCATGGTGAAATATCGCATGTGGATTGGCCATTGCCCTTGTGTGGTTGTCTCGATAGTTGATAATTCCATCACGGTTAAAGAAGGCTTTATTGGTGAAGAGAACATATGATGGGAACAGCTGATCTCTTTCCGATTCTTGTACATGTAATAACCATTGTGCAAATCGCATTCGACCCAGATAATCTTGGGGAAGCAACGGCTGCACTCGTTGATGATGAAATGGATACATGCTATTCTCACGAAGCATACGCCAAACCGTACCTCGTGAAATACCCAGGTTCTGCGCTGCCATGTGGGTGCTACTGAATGGGTTCTTCAAAGTATTCAAGTACTTCAATCTCCTGCCGAGCAACTCGTGGACGTCCAACATCGGGTCGCTGAACATGAAACGTTTCATTTTCGCTGAGTCAAATGTGAATTCTGGTAAACAGCCGGCTGTCAGGATGTACTCAACGTGGAAACTGGTGACGATAAATTCATGCAGCGTTCCTGCTGTTTCCATTTGTTACACCATAAATGTAATGCATGTTGGCAAGCTCAGCATTTGTGAATCGCTGCATGACAGAACTGATTCCACAACACAATGGACAGGCTTGTTTGTAATAGCAACATTTTATTGGTAGGCTTCGAATTTGCATGCATTTACATATTGTGAACTTGTCTTTGCAATAGGGGTGGTTGATGAATTTAATTACATATGTTTTATCGAGTGACACTGCAATAGATCACACCTATGTTTTGGGAGAGTTCATCATAATGCAAAACAATTCGAACCTTATTTATCAGTGTCAGTAATTGTGGTTCAGTACCATTTCGGTAATGGGGTGACAAAGTTTAAGGAGTTCAGATTACCGTCATTGGATGGTTAGAGCTGTTCTGTACACAGGTCAGCCACATTGCAGGCAGTGCATCCTACTTTTAGTCCCTCATATCTTATGGTTGCACCCCTCTATCACCTCGCAAAGTTTGTACCAGGAATTTTGAGACGCCCTGTATAAGGGTTACATGGCAATGAATTTTTTTGCATGCAAATCTTCCATAATATACATATGAAAATACAAAATTTACTTTGCCAATAATGTCTGTCACTTGGTTTACTCAGGGAGTATCGGAGGGAGAGAAAAAATAAAGGAATTTTTGATTGCAAGCAAGCTAAAAGAGTTGAAGTGTGCACTTTTGGATGTCTCTCCCTTGCAAAGAAAAGTTTGACAAATCGGGGTTTTACTGTATGGAGTTCTTTAATATGAAAAGTGGGATTAATGGAAAATAAAATAACTCACAGGAATTGTGAATCTTGAAGTGGGTCACTTCTTTAAAAATTATATTGCATTAAAAATATAAAAAAATAATTTTTTCTTATTTTAATTATTTTTTAATAATTTGAGTGCTAATTATCTTTATTATTAAATGTAGAAAGCAAAAAGGATCCTGGTGTTCCCAGTAGTTTTCCATTTAAAGAAAAAATATTGCAAGACAGCAGCAGAAAGGCAACCAAAGGTTTGTGAAAACTGTAGAACAATTTGTGATGAAATTTGTGAATTTTTTGATTGAATTATAGTCAGGGGAATGAGAGTTGGCTACTTCATAGGGGAGCAAATGAGGATTCAATTATGCTAAAATAAGGGAGTGAACGGTATTGGTCTTCTTCTCCTACCCCCACCTCCAAGTTTAAAAGTTAAAAAATTAATTTAGGTCAATAGGGCAATAGGGGTGTAGAATCTCTTGAATAATGTTTTTTTTATTCAACAAAATGGTCAACTCACATGCCCCTTACTATAGTTAGCAATCAAAAAAATAAGTAAATACTGTGGAATGGAATATCTAAAAAGTGAAAACCTATAATCCACAAGAACGAAAAAAGAAATACTAAGTACATATTGTAGTGTAGTGGTGTCTATGGTGACTGGTTAATATCAGACTCCATGATTCGATTTCTTGATTTTATGAAAGGCTAATTTAATGACTGATATTTTAAGTATATATAGTACTGATTACACAACATAATAAATAATAATATTAATAATAATAATAATAATAATAATAAAAATAGTTTAAATGACAATGAAAGTTTGAAAGACTGCTTATTGTTAGTTTCTTTCTTTTGGACATGTGGTGGAGGCCGGATCTGGGCACACACACTGGAATGTGTGTCTCCTCCTGGCTGGAATCAATCTGGCTCCCACCTTGCAACTCTCCCTGTCTCTGAGTGAGTTGTCAGGTGACTGTGAAGCTTGTGCCTCACTGCCGTCTGATGGTGAAACGCGTTAGTTAACTGCGGAGCTCGCTACACATTTGGTTCCAGGTACCCATCTTCAGTGGCCAAAGACAAAACTTAGAGGATATATAGATTTGGGGGGGGGGGGGTTGGGCAAGTTATTAAGAATATCTCCTATTGGTTGAGCAATAGGAAAATTACACACTGTGAAGTAAGAACAAATCTGGAAGATGTAGGGAAGTCCCATCAGTTACCGTCTAGACAATGAACTCGCAATACAAAACCTTTTTGTGACTACCTCGATCCCCCAGGTTTCACTGTTTGTAACTTCTTTTTGTGGGGATACGTAAAAGACCGTGTTTTTGTGTTCCCTTTCCAGCAAATCTGGAGGAGCTAAAAACTCGAATAATAGCCGCTATTCGTGAAGTGACTCTAGATATGCTTCAACAAGTATGGGCGGAATTTGATTATCGGCTAATGTGTCCCAAGCAGCAGGAGGCAGACACATCGAACACTTATAAACAAAACTTAAGATTATTACAAACATTTCAATATGTCGCCCATCTCTGTATCTTCAGTTTTTAAAAAAATATAGACATTTGAAATGTGATGAACCTTTTTGTTACACCCTGTATTACACTAATTCCCCTTTTGCTCAACCGGCGACAGATTCTTATCAAATTGCCCCCCCCCCCCCCGGGGGGCGGATATTATGTAGCTTCAAATTTTTTTTTTCTTTTGTCTTTGCTGCTGAAGATGCTGGTACCCAAAATACCATATTCCTTTTTCCTCCTTGTGGATTAGAGATTTTCAATTTTGGTAGTTTGTTGATACATTAATGAATAAAATTAGAATAAGTTATTGCTCATAATAGTCAGTGTTCTTATTAACTTTATAGTCATACACTTAGCTTATTAGACCCATTCATGATAAATTGCCATTTATTCATGCATGTACGACTGGAGAGTGCTCCCAAAAGTCCAGTAAGGGCGTTTCCAAACAGTCCAACTGGTCGCCAACAGACCACGTAGTATGGTTGGACCCAGGCGAATTTGTGCATGTGTATTTTTAGAAGATCTGATGATGATATTCGAAACCTGAACTGAGGGAGTAGGATTATGATTAAAAACATTTGATTACCCAAATTCATGGAATACACAGGCAATATTAGTTGTTTATGTAGATGATATAGTTATATTTGGGAAAAATAAGGCTATTGTTACCAAGATAATCTCTGACATCAAGCAGAGAATAGATATTAAAGAACTAGGTAAAATCAGGTATTTGCTTGGTGTAAATTTTGAAAAAATTAATGAGCTATTTCTTCATCAGCACACATATATTCAAAAATTACAAGATCAGCTTAAAGATTTACCCAGAAATAATGCGAGTTTACCATTAAGAGTGGGAAGTGAAATACCACTGAAAGTCGAAGAGGCTGATATTATTGAAACAGATTTAATGAAACAATGATCTGTATAGATCATTGATAGGATGCCTATCATTTCTATCAAACCGCAGTAAGCCAGACATTTCCTTTGCAGTCAATATTCTATCACAATTTAACAACGGATATACATATAAGCATTGGTGCTTAACAGTTCATATTATGTGTTTAACGCAAAACATTATAAAATTAATCTATCAAAGTTAAATAAAGATGATTTGATTGGTTTCACTGATGCAAATTGGGGATCTGCTATGAATAACAGACATTCGAGTAGTGATTACCTCTTATTAGGTAATATACCGATTATGTGGAAAACCACTAAGCAGAAATGTATTGCACTGAGTACTATGGAGTCAGAGTTTCTCATTAACCGAGTGTGTAAAAGAAATAACATGGTATAAACATATAATGGATGAAATTAATATTTACGACTCAAGTATCCCAATATTGTTTTGTGATAACCAGGCTGTGATTTATTTTGTTAAAAACAGCCAAGAAAATCAGAAAACTAAACACATTGATGTTAGGTACAAATTTATAAGACAGTACTTAAAGAAAAGGGAATATGAATTGGAATATGTTAGAAGTAAAGATAATCTAGCAGATTTTCTGACTAAGCCCGTAAACAAAGAAAAATTAAATAGTATATGCTGTAAGTTATTTGCATGAATTTTGTTGTAACTATATATTTTGTACGATGGGGCCGACTGTTGGTTGAATTATTAATAATAAAAAAAAAAAAAAAAAAAATTTATTTAATTACTTTTTATAATATACGAGGGTTGGGGCATAAATCATGGCAACTATTTTTTTTCTTGTAGATATGTGAACGGATCACAAACGTATATGTGTCGTGTGCAGAACAACAGATGGCTCTGTGATAGCTGGTAGTAGCGCAGCGAGGGCTGTGAAATCAGTCAGTTGGTGGTGTCGTGCGAGATGGAAGTAACCCGTGTTGAGCAGCGCGCTTACATCATAATAGCCGTTCTCCGAGGGAGAAATGCGATGGAATGTCAGTGAATTAGTGGAAGTCCTTGGGAATAATGCCATACCATACTGTACAGTAGCACAGTGGGTAGTCAAGTTTCAGCAACGACGTGTGTCAACCAGTGATGAGCAACGTTCGGGCTGATAGTATTCAGTGCCTCCCACATCTTTGGCAGCGTGTGGTGACAGTAGCAGAGGACTACATTGAGGGTCTTTAGGTCCAGGTTTGTCGTGTCAACTTTGTGTACTGTATTGTCATTCTTTTCACCGTGAAGGCCATATTGCCCTGTATACTACCGTAATAAATTAGTGTGTTACGATATTTCAGTGCTATTCATTGTCCACACATGTAGTTAACACCTTGTCCTTTCGTCTGTATATGTCACATTTTCCAACCAAAGAAGTCTGCAGGTGCCAGATCAGTAGTATGGTGGAGGTGTGATAACGTTTACATGGCATTGGGCCAACAAGTTGCATTCATGAATCTCATTATGTGCGTGTGCATTGTCATCCACGGTTTCCTTCCCCTGCCAAAATCATTTAAAGCAGTCGTATATGTATTTTCTGCTCACTGCATCTATTCTGTACACCTGGACCAACATTGCATGCATTTCTGTGGCTGTTTTTCCCAATTTGTAACAAAACTTCCTGTTTATCCATTGCTCCATTTCCATTTGACGTGAGTTTTCACGCACACACATCCTTTGACTGCCCATAGCAGACTAACCTGTGTCCGTTTTTTGTGCTCCTTGCTACGTGCTGTCTCTCCATTGGTCTCTCCCTGCACTTGCGTGTCGCTGCATTTTTACCTCTCGTTGCTTTTGAGATATACATCCATTTATTGAACTTTTTAGACGCACTTTGCATTTCAATAAATTTTCATCTACCATACATTATCGAATGACCCTTGATTGGCTAGGAGCTGAGCAGAGCAGAGCAAAAGCAAAAATTTCACCAATCCCACGTCGAGCACCCATCTCCAAAACTAAGGGACGTACACGTGCCTAAATTGAAACAATTAACGTGCTGTGTGCTCCCAGTGAACCATCCAAGTTATATACAAGTTGACCCTCCTGATTTTTTTACCCAAAAAAGTGGATAAACTACATGATTCGACATAAGCCAAGGCAAAAAAAAAAGTTTTAAACATTTGAGAGAAAAAAAAATTATTATACAACACAACTGTTACAAGTATTTTTGTAGCGTCATGCAAAACTAATTCTATGGTAACAAATTTATTGTGTGGAAAACCAGCAAACTGCTTTTTTTTTTCATCTGACTCCAAAGAGCTGATGAAAATTGTCGAGGACTATCAGTCTCATATGCGTTCGGCCTCATTTTCATCCAGCGGAACATTTTCATTAAGCTTTCCTGCAGGTAGTGCAAACTTGCCATTTTTTTTACCCTCACAAGATCCTTGAAAGGCCAATTTAGCCAATTTTTCGTAATATACAGTCATGATTTTTTTTTTTGAACTTTCATTTTTGGTTAAACTTTTTGGTTAAAGTATGCTAAACTTTCCTCGAGAGTGTCGGCAGCCAAATCGACAATACGGCCGCCACAGCTGAATCTCCTGCAACCTTTTAAAGACTTTTCTTATACAGTATAGAGTGGATAATTTTTTTCCTATGTATGAGCATGAAAGGGCTAATAAATGAATTCTAAAAGTAATTATAAATTATTTCCTGTTAAGAGTACTTTTCTTACAAGAGCTTTCATCAACTCTGACTCGTGCATTAGCCGGATGTGGTTTTTAGGGTTAAAAAAAAAAAACTTGTAAAATAAAAGATAATTGAAATACATTATTTATTGAGATATTATAGTAAGTTATAAGTGCTTCAGTTTTTGTATCATATTTTAACGGGAACAATTAAAAATCTTACATGATGCAGCAATAATCAATCAATTTATAATGAAGACTAAAAGAATAAGCAAAAATAGTAAAAAAATAAAACTTATGATACCACTTTTCCACAATAAATACAGAGAGTTGTTAGGGATGTATGGTAACAAGTTACAGAGGACCAGCAAAGGTGGAAAACCCATTTCACCGCCATCAAGTGGTAGCCAAACATCGCTGCTATTCCCCTGTATCGCAGCTTCTACTGCAGGAGACTGGAATGCAGAACACCAAGATCAATTCGTAACCACTCCCATTGACACCCTTTCCAACCCTCCACTGTTTGCGGTTCCCTCTTTTTGAGGGCCCATTCAAATAGGCCATAGTTACAAAACTGGTATGTCGCTGAATGGAACTGAGCAGATTCCGGTATCTTCTTACATGCATTCCTAGTCTTGGTGCAGCCACACCTTGTTTAGATAATGAAAGCTTATGTGGATAATTATGATGTAAATATCAATAAAAAACTCTTTAGCCACAACAAAGAAATAATGGAAAAATACAACCGTAATCTGGAGAATCCTTTTTTTTCATTTTGTATTTTTCCATTATTTCTTTGTTGTGGCTAAAGAGTTTTTTATTGATATTTACACCTTGTTTACTCTGTACTGTACAAACAGGGATGTCACTGCTAAATATGGGGTTAGAACGTTAGTCTGAAAATACATGGCATTGACTTTGGCATTTAATTAAACTGTGTAAAGTTAACTTGGGGTCGTAGCTGTATCCCGCCACAATCGTGAAACCTTTTAAAAATGCGTCCTTGTATTGATGATACCATTTTCTAAAGTCCTTAGTGGCTCTTGTTGCAGTCACTTAAATAAACATACACTTCATCTATTGTGACCATGTATTTCCACTTTTCATCTACAGGTATCGTTCATACTGTTTATGGCTCTTGAACATGTAGCGACAACAACTTAAGGACATGGCTCTTGTCACTTCTCCAGTTGTAAATCACTGTCGATAATTGTGTTGACAGTGTACACAGATGTCCCTACCTTCTGTTTAATGGCCTGTTGTGTCGATGGGTTACATCCGGTGACGAGACCCCGAACTTTCCAGACGATATCAGGAGTACAGCTAGTGGATGGTCTTGGATTGGCCTGCTTTTTACTCTGTTAAGGCACTGCTTCTGGTTTTGCCATTGTTGTTTAGTACACTTGATATCCCTTTCTTGGAAACTAGGAAGCCTCGGTTCTTGGATGCTTTCTTAATTTCGGAATAACTGAATTTGATGTCGGAAAGGGCTCTTACGTAGGCCTCCCAATACCTGTCAATTTTCAGTGACATAACCCAATGTCTTCAGCTTGCTGTTCAAATATTATTTTAATACCTGCCCTAATAATACTTCACGTGATAGAACTATGCTGGTTGTTACTATAGATCCCTAACAACTCTCTGTATGGTATTTATTGAGGAAAAATGATATCGAAAGAACTTAAACTGTGGATACTTAGTGAGAGGAAAACAAACTGTAATCTGTTTTTGTTTCCTCCTGTCAATTTATAATCAGAAAAAATAGGTAATTTTTTCTGTATTTTGTATGAGGGGTCCAGAAAATAAGTTCCGTCAAGGATGGATGAAGTTCCCACCCTTCATCTGTTCTTGGTTCCGTTTATTTTTAAAAAATCAAGTCTTTATTGAAAAAAAAATGAAATTTACAAGAATTGTACTTAAATATATGTATTATTTTTCTATGTAATCCCCACTGATCTCAATACATTTTGTACACCTGCAAACGAGCTTTGAAACCTCCTTGTAAAGGCTTGCTGCCATCTCTTTTGTCCAGTTGTTGACTGCTTCTTTAACCTCCTTGTCAGAGCTGAAGCGTTCTCCTGCTAATTTTTCCTTTAATTTCTGGAACAGATGATAGTCGGAAGTTGCTAAATCAGGGCTTATAGGGTGGATGGGGTAGAACATTCCATCCAAACTGCTCAAGAAGCTGAGTGGTGACACGAACAACATGAGCCGAGCATTTTCATGGAGGAGGTGCATACATGCAGCCAACATGCAGCCCATCTCTTGTTTTTTGTATCATTTCGTCCGTGACAAGTGAAGGTCAACCTCTTCCTTTTTCTTCCTGAAGATCGGGTCTTCCTGCTTTAAACTCGCAAAACCATCTTCTCACCATTGACTCAGACATCACATCCTATCCATACACAGAAACAAGCTTTGGTGAATGTCCATTGACTTGAAACTGCGAGCATGGAGAAACTGAATGACACCGCACACAACGATCCAAGGCTGCTTGGGAATGTTGGTGGCGGGAACAGAACTGGAGGACTCCATTTGCTTTACCTCTCCTGACCGTATTAGTCGGGTGACTGAGCTAACTCATCTCGCATTCGTTCACAATACCGTTCTTTCACGCAATGTTGCTGGATTTCGCATTACTCACCTTTTTAAGCTTACATAACAAAACTGAACTTATTTTATAGAAACCCCTTGTATTTTTAATGTTTCTTTAAGAAAAAGCATTTATATTGATTCTACTGCAATTAAATGATCTTTTTTAACGTTCTGAAGTGAGTTTGCTGCACACAAAATTTTCTTCCATGTGTTCCAAAAACGGAATTTTTTAAAATTTCTGCATCAGTATCCATCTCCAGAATCTTCATTTTCACTTCTTTCTTTCTTGCCTTCCAAATTTACCCCTTGCAATATGTTCTTCTGTGACAGCTGTCACTTTTTGTTTCGAGTATCTAAGTAATTTTGTAAAGGTTACTCTAATCTTCGCTTAAAAAGGATTACACGACATGTGCATGTGTCCATTTGTGTCAAATTGTACAGAATCCGATTGCAGACGTATGTCCCAGTGCTAAATTAGACATTCTTTATTTTGTAGGCAGACAAAAACAACCCCAATTGTTACTTAGGCCTAATCATACGAGGGCATATTGAAAAGTAATGCCTCCATGGCTGTAACTTTTTTTATTTTTTAACAGATTTTCAAAATTCTTTTTGTATCTGATACTTACATTTGCCCTCTGTGTAATGCACTATTCACTTTTCGACATAGTCCTCATCCCTTTCCACGCATTGCGCCAATGCGTGACTATTCGGGTGAACCCGTCGGAGAGGAATTCCGGGGTTGTTGATACCAGGACCGAACGGCAGGTTTCACCTCGTCGTCAGAATGCAACTCGTGCCCCTTAAGGTGCTCGTTCCTCTTTGGGAAGTAGTGAAAGTTGCAAGGTGCAAAGTCTTTCATTTTTGAACTGCAGTTTTTCATCTTTGAACTGTACGTCCTGCAATCCCCTCTGATATGTGGCGATCGTGTGCGGACAGGCGTTATCATGCTGCAGAAGAGGATCCAAAGCTACCATTTAATCCTCGACAACCCTGGAATTCCTCTCTGACGGGTTCACCCAACTAGTCCATGCGTTGGTGTAATGCGTGGAAAGGAATGGGGACTATGTTGAAAAGTGGTGCATTACATAGAGGACAAATGTAAGTATCAGATACAAAAAGAATTTTGAAAATCTGTTAAAAAATAAAAAATTTACAGCCATGGAGGCATTACTTTTCAATATGCCCTCGTATATTGATGACTCATGTGTTATTTCTTTTATTTATGAATAATAATTGTTATTGTCTAACATTTATGTTATCTGAATTGGATGCCTGAGTTTATTATTTGTAAGAATTTTTTTTGTATTTGAATTGTAAAAAATTTTGTATATGAGATTCCAGTCAGTAAAATGTCCTCTTTGAATCTAGTGTGTGGTGGATGATGTCACAAAGCTGGGAGCCTAGTGGTGATTCCACTCGTACCCAGAAGTGGAGTGAGTTTCACCCACACCAGATGCATCTAAACAAATTAATTAAAAACGAATTACTCGTATATCATTTGGAAAATAATTTATTGGTAAAGAGCTATATTTGATTTTCATAACCAAACTGTTGGATTTTCATTAAAAATTATAGAAGTGACTCTTCTGTGGAAAATAAAAACTAATATCTAAGGACTGAGCCTGCCTGGGATATATAAGGTGATTTAGTTTTCTCTTGACTGTTCTTTGGCTGCGAGGGCATTCAGAAGCAAGTCTGGACAGGAGTCAGAACTAGGAGATCTTCAAGTTGGGTTTACGATGGAAGACTATGGAAGAAGAGGCTGCAGAAGATCTGGATAGCGGAACTGGCCAGACTTGGACGACCCTAGCTGGAAAACAGATTCTCGTATAACACAGTAGTTAGGTTTAACTTATGCTTATAAGCTTCGGAAAGAGACCACGTAGTAAATCTTGAATTTTATTTATTATTTTGTGACGGGACATATGTCATATCTTTGTAGATATTCCATGAGACCTGCCACTACAGATATGCCATTATATTAGAGCATATCTGTGTTGTTGCTTTGCAAAATTTAAAAAGGAGGAAGGGCAAGGAGAATGTAGATACTTTGTTTCTTTTATTATATGATTTATTTTAAATATAGAAAACCCCTCCCTTTGTCTCGGTAAATTTGTATAGAGTATTGGGAGTCATGATTCGCGATGTTTTATGTAAGTTATTTTTGTTTATTGAGGCTTATCGTTACTCGAAGCAATTATTTATTTATTTAGAAGGTAGTAAAGAATAAAATCGTTAGAATTAATAAGAAATTAGTCTCTCTCTATGAAAAATAAATTTTTTTCCTACAATATTTTATCAGTAGCGATAGATAGAAAAGTAGGCCTATCTCCCTATTGTCTAGGGATTATGCCAGGTGAACTGTAGAACAATGAGCGAAAGAGTAGGAGCGGTGTTACCGTGGCAACAACCATCGCTATGACCAGCTTCTTGGAAATGACCCCCCCCCTTGACCAATGGAAAACTAAGTCAAGAGAGAAAACAACTCAAAGAAAAGTGAGTATGAAAGATACAGAGATATAGAGAAGAAACTGTGTGCTTGAAGTGGAAAGACGAAAGAATGGAGAATGACTTTTCTCATGTTGCGAAAACAAGCAAAAAGATCCCAGACAAGAGCGAGAGGTGCCCCGGCATACACATCAACGACGCCAGTGCAGTCGAGCGGAGCCGAATACAGTGAGGAGACGGCCAGAGCAGGTAGCAGTGGGAGGTAAGTGGCTTGGCTTAAGCAACAGGTGACCGGGTTCGTGCGGTGCACAGTGCGGGGTAAGGATGGTCGCAGCTGGTACTCTAGAGAGTTAGGGGAGACTGCTTACTGTCTCTGGGTAAGCAGTTGGCACCCTTAGGCACTGGGGCACCAGCTGCACGGACCAAACTTGTTTTGAGTGCCACGGCGCTATCCCCCTACAGTTGGTTTGTAGAAAATCTGGGGCGTGTGGAGTCAACGTGCGATAGCCGGGCCACTTCCTAGCTGATTGGAGACGGGCGCAAGAGAGCGACGAGCCACCACAACACATCTGAGAGCAGAAGAGATGGATCTTACAGAAAGGACCGAAGCAAGTACAGCGTGGGAGAATACTTGTGCTACAATCTATCAACTCAAGAAACGACTGTGGTGATGTGTGAAAACTACTGTGAACAGATAAGTAATATATGCGTTAAGTGGGCCCGCGCGTAAGAGAGAGCAAATGAAAATATTTAAGTGTGTGAATTATAGTTGATAATAACTGCCACACGCACACATATTTTGTTACATCACAATTTGGATAATAGAATGGGTTACTGGTATGCCCAGTTTGTTGGAATGCTTAAATTGTGATAATGCAATATGTAAATTGTAGCTGAATTTGTACAAGATGATTACTTGTGTTTAATGTGAGTTATTTGGATATTGGAATACACCCATACCTCGTTATACGTACGCTCATTGTACGTACTTTTCGATTTACGTACTTTTCAAATTATGGCACGAATTCGTTTTACGTACCCAATATTTCGCCACACGAGATTAAATAAAGAGTAGAGTGGAAATACACTGATCATCAGCGCTAGCACTATGACCTCATCAAGTACGTCGTCATTATTTCTACTCTAATAAATTAATTTAGGCTATATATTTTCGATTTTTGTTTCATGTGTATTATGATGTTTATGAAGAAATAAAAATAATAAACTAAAGACTATAAAAAATAAATACTAACTTTGCTGTATTATTTCATAAAAAAACACTGAAACAGATTCAATTTACTTTGTGTATATTTTGTATCAAAATCTTTGATGTGCATTGTCAAAGCGTTATCACGAAAATCATTGATGTGCATTTTCAAAGCGTTATCACTGAAATTTATTTTCAAAAAAGTACAGTAGTGACCTCTGATGAGAGCTACATAATAAAACTTCTCACGTTTTTCCATTGCCTCGACTTTTCTACTGACCCTGAAAAGTACGTATTCGTTATACGGATATTCGAGTTACGTACCAAGTTTTTGGAACCAATCAGTACGTATAACGAGGTATAGGTGTATAGTAATTGTAACTGAGATTTGATTTAGAAGTGAACAGCAGATTAGATTGTATGGACGGTGTATAATTTAATTAGAATATTACGTACTTACTATGGAATGTGAATAATGGATTAGCGGACTGGGATTAGAATTACCTGATTGTATGGAAAATGGGGCTTTTTATAAGTTTAGAGAAATTGTAGTTAAAGGTTTTATCTACAAGGGATTTGTTGGAAGAATCGACTTGATCTTGTTTTTACATTGTAAGGCAAAGTAGTGGAAAGGCATAGTTGAGGATGTAAACTTTAATTTGTTTTCAAAGGACAGTAAGGGTGTTAAGCTTTGTGCAGACTTGGTAAGTTTTGCTGTTGTGGGGGAGTAGAAAGTTTTATTTGTAATCGGTTGTTTAGTCAACCTATGACAGGGAAACCTGGTCATCAAGTACCGTATTTTCGCGCCTGTAACCCGCAGGTTATGTGTTTTTTATATGAAAATTTTTCAAGATGCGGGTTATACATTAAAATTACGTTCACACTAACACAGTAAATAATACTTTTTTCGTAGAAATTAAACTTGTAAATCATTTACATTTAGGCTGCTCAAACAGTAATGAATGCAATAACAGCAAAAATACAACAATAATAACAGTATAATAAAACAAAAAATAAAAATTAAAATATCATCAAACAAATAATAAAAATTTGATTTCGGAAATTTTCGGAGTTATCTCTAAACCAGATGCAAACTTCAATACAATAGTGGCTTTATCCACCTTTTTACTTTTGAATTCACGGGCGCGGCCATGTTTAAGTTTCGAATGCGTCCGCCATTACAACATACCCTTGAGTGTAACCATCGTATATATTTACACATACGGTAGCTACTTTCTGAGCTCTCGGGTCTTCCGATTCCTCTCATCCACTCTTAAATTTTAGCATTACTGCCTATAATGTCGCATCGTTAATTAAAGATACCTAAAAATCTGATATTGTGTACAACATTCCTGCTCTAATTTTAATATTTAGAACATGAGTTACATGTCTATGTCGAGTTGCGATTGCATTTTTTAGTTTATTTTCAACGCGATTTTTTTGGCAGCATGACGGTAACATAAATTAGACAGCATTTGTGAAAATGTCTTTATTTGCTTACTTTAAAAACTGTTTATAATTATATTTCAGATTATGAACATAAATTAATTCTTCAGAAAGTGCGATGTGAAGTGGCCACCTGTTTCATATTTTGACATTTACAATTATTTTATTGAATCAAAAGCGTTAATCGGCCTCAGTGGCTCAGTGGAAACGTGATCGGCTCGATCCCGGGCGAGAACGACTAGGATTTTTCAGGGGGAAATCCTGCGATCACGCACTTCCTACCAACATATTGCTTCGATGCTCAATTACATTGTTCCTCTCTCCATTTTCTAAAGATATCTTGAATGTTTGAATAGACAACAGTTGCACAGTACGAACCCATGCTGAAATAATTATCAAATTATAAAGCAAATACAAAGAAGAGCCAAGCCAAAGCACTAAGCCATGCCATCGTCTTCATTCATCTATGGCTGTGGGCATGATATAATGGCGGACGCACAGTGAGACATCTGGCGGATTCAGATGAAAACATCAGACTTGCAAAAAGGTGGATACATGTATTCATATTAAGAAGATAAAAATATTATTTAAATCATAAAAGAAATTCGTATGTCATTTATTTACTATTAATTTTCATTTTTTTTTTTATTTAATATTTTAAAGTTTTATTTTTTTTATTGCCTGTATGTAATCCTGTTTCATAAGTCACGTTTTACTAGAAGCAAACTGATCATGTGATCAATCTTTTGAAAACGATTGGCCCTTATCATTTTTCGTAATTTCTTCTGTATAAAAGCCTCCACGTGAAAGCTTTTGTTTGTTATTCGATAACAACTTCTTTATTCACCAATCAAATTTTACGCATACATCAAAGTTTTGTCATAGTTTTATATAAGGAAGAAAGAGAGAATGGCTCCTATCAACAAACGACGAAGTTTCACGGCTGAATTGAAACTATGGATCGTTGAATATGCGGAATCTAACGGAAACAGGGCAGCAGGCCAGGAGTATAACATCGATGAGAAGTGCGTTCGTATGTGGAGGAAGGAGAAAGAAGTTCTTAAAAAACTTCCAAAGAAGAAACTGGCACAGCATCAAGGAAAACTTCACTGGCTGCAACTGGAAGCAAGGTTGAAAACGTGGGTCATTCAACAACGGGAAAATGGCCGCGGAGTTTCAACAACAGCGATTCGACTGCGGGCTATTGAATATAGCCGGGAGCTAAACATCACAAATTTTACAGGTGGGCCTAATTGGTGCCATAAATTTATGAAAAGGAACAATCTTTCGATTAGGATGCATACAAGTGTTGGCCAGCAACTGCTGAAAGATTGGGAAGCGAAACGTTCATCCTTTCGTAATTATGTTGAAAAAAAGATAATCCTTCAAATAATCAGTTCAAATATAGGGAATATGGATGAAATTCCACTATCATTTGATGAACAAAAATCTGTGAACTTCACCACTACAGGAAACTAACGACTTCATTTCACTGTCGTTTTATGTTGTATGGTGGATGGATCCAAAGTGAAGCCAATGGTGATTTTTAAAAGGCTAACTATGCCAAGAGAAACCCTTCCTTCAGGTGTGTTTGTTAGTGTGAATGCGAAAGAATGGATGAATGAAGAAGAAATGGCTGCATGGATTGAAAACTGTTGGAGGCGACGATCAGGAGGATTTTTCAACCCAAAATCGCTTCTCATCATGGACAGCATAAAAGCACACTTGGAAAAACAGCGTAAAAACTTCGCTAAAAAAGTGTGCACACAGCCATTATACTGGGAGGCCATTATACATCCATTTGTTTAATGTCTCCATCAATATCTTTCGATTGTTGCTAATTTTTGTTTCTAAGGTTACAGTGTGACGTTGTCACCTTTTATATTTCTTTGGCATTTGATCTTAATCTTTGTAAAGGGTTACTATAGTCCTCCCTTAGAAAAGGGCTACAAGACACATGTTTGTGTCCAATTGGCCTTAAAATTGTATAATTCTGTTTGCAGTAATTTGCCCCAATGTCAAATAGGCACGGGCTTCTTCGTTGTCTTTGTTTGGACAAAAACTCCATCTTTTGCTTGTAGATGTATTGCCGGATAAAAGCTCCTTTTTTTTTTTTTTTTTTTTTTTTTCTTTTTTTGTGTATTGCTGGATAATAACTCCAGTTGATTGCCCAGCTCTAATCTTTAGCTTTATTTGTTGGATTAATTACTTCAGAATTCTAATTGTATTTGATTATTTATTAATTCATAATATTGTATACACCTGCTCTAATCCTGTACTTGAATTAATGTAAGAGTTTCCCTTTTTATTTGTATTGTAAGAATCTTTGATTTTTAGAATTTGATCTGTAAAATTGCCTACGCTTTGAATCCAGCATACGTTCGTTGACGTCATTTCTACTGGAGCCTAGTAATGACTCCTGTGGTACCCGGAAGTAAAATGGGATTTTCACCCACGTCACCAATAGGAGGCAGGACTGAGCCTGCCTTGGATAAAGCTCTATATATACAAGGATGGACAACTGAAGCCATTTTCGCCATTTTTGGCATTTTCGTAGGCTTACATAAAAAAACGAGTGATTTTCGAATTTTAATAAGCAGTCTATAGTGAGTGAACCTAGTCAGTTGTCCATACTTGTATATATAGAGCTTTATGCCTTGGATATAAAAAGGACGCAGGAAGCAGAGGCATGGAAGTTTGGGAGCAGAGTCGAGACCAGTTGGACAGCATAGATTAGGCAAGAATGGAAGAAGCAGACGTGGATGCCATGGAGGGTGGAACAGGCTTGTTCCAGACAGAGAAGTTTCCTGTTCATAGCTGATTGTAAACTTGGTTAGGCCTAATTTTCGTTTGATTTATGAAAGAGACCACGTGGGTGATTTTTCTTTAACATTTTTTTTCCAAAGAGTGTTTTGCTATTTCTGATTGATTACTCCTGCCGAATCTCCTATGTGCCAAATGCTCCTTGAATCTAATCTCAATGTTACGAAAAGTTTGACCTTTATAGGTCTTGGGGCACTGGTAAATGTTAAATTGATCAAATCGATAAATAAAAAATACCTGTTGGATGATTCGAAAATTTAGCCATTCATAGAACAGACAAAAAACTGTTACTCAACTGACTTGGGTCCTATTGGTGAATTTCCCTGATCCAATGGCGTCTAGATTACCCAGTCATTAATTTGTAGTTGAGAATTTTTTGATTGGTTTTCATCCATTATAATTACTCTGATAATTACTCCCACTGATAATTACTCTGCTCGTTTTGTCCCAATTCAGTTCTCTCAAGGGCTTCTCGAGGTTCTCACTTGGTCTGCTGAATGATGAATGCAAAGCATTCGAAAAGCGCTTCCAGTATTATCAGGTTGTATTTTTTACAATGCTTGTTAAACTTTAGCCATTTGGATCATGTTTGGTGGATGAAATCTTGTGATCTATATTTCAACCCCTTCCACTAGTCCGATCTTGCTGAAATTTTGTATACATGCGTAAAGTCGGTGACAATGCATAAATCTAAAAAAAATTTTCAAAGAATCCAAAGGGGGGGGGGGTAATATGAAATAGAATTGGCTTATGCTTGTTTGTTTGTTTGCTCAAGAGATGGTGCTATATGTACCTAATTTTGACATAAGCATTGTTTTTGAAAAAAAAATTTTTTCTTCACTTGTTCAACTTAGTCTTAAGTTTTACATAGTCACTATCCATATAATTTTTAGCAGTTTTTTAGTTGTTATATGGAGGTTTCACTATATTAAATTGTTTTATTAAGAAAACTTTAGAAAACTAGGCACACCTGCATGGAGAACTTATCGGAGAAATTCAATATGACCGATTTGACTGACAGAAGTGAGTTGGAAACGGTCGCTAAGGAATTTGGGACTGGAGAGAGGCTCACTCGTAACTGATTAGCTATGCATTCGGGCTGGAACTTGAAAACCAGCACTGTTGTCGCCAGATTTCGCTATAAATTCGCTGAAAGTGAAACTGCCTTTATCAAGAATATCCGCACTCCTGGGCATACCGTTTATAGAGTCCTGTATTGTAATTTGCTTAAGACGTGTGATTGTGGCAGATGGTGTACATATAGAGAACATTGTGATGTGATTTTCAAAAAGAAATCGGTGAGGACAAGTATTCAGTGATTGACAGCTTTAAAAATTGATGGAAACATGATGCACTACTAAAAGGAAATATACCAAAATTCCTAATCTCTCACATTCTGCTACAAGAAAAACTTCAATAACTGTTTTCAAAAATTCTTGATTGTTTAATTTTAAAAAGTAAGTCATTTTCAGGAGACCCTCTATCTGCTACATTGCTAAGCTTATTTAGCTGTTATCAGGTATAAAACTGACAATGCCTTCTTTTTTTTGTTCCTGTGATTAGCATGAGCAAACAAGTCATCATTCAAATTACACATGTTACTGCTTTTCTGTGCTGATAATTACAAGTTTTTCAAAAATTCAATATTCAGGTTGAATCGGTTATGTATGACAGAGAATCCAGTGTAGGTGCTGTGCTAAAAATACAATCTACAAAAGGTTGCATATTGGTTTATATTGCTGTAATAATAAGAATGAAAAATACAGGTCTAGGAATAGCAATAGGTAGCATTTTTATTGCTATGTCAACACGTTTCAAGAAAGTCTCATCTTCAGGACATTGAAACGACTAGTCTCATCTTTAAGATAGTCATTTCAATGTCCTGAAGATGAGTTTCTCAAAACGCATTGGCATCACAATAAAAACGCTACCTATTGCTATTCATAGACCTGTATTTTTTCATTCTTATATGCATTAACTTTTGCTTGAAATCCAATACGTATTTAGTGGAAATGTCTCCCAAGAGATTGGGGGATAGGGGGAGGCTAAATCTGTTAACTATTACAATTTAAAAATTAGATATCAGTCAGTTTTATAATAACTACACTCTCGCACTATGAAAGTTAATTATGAAAATTGAGTTAATATTTGAAATTTGAAATGGCGACCAATTATTGAAAATCCCCTCTGCCCATTGAGCAAATGCAGACTTAATCTGTGATTAAGATTTTCTTGAAATTTTCCTCTCTGAAAGCTGGTAATCACTGAAAAATTAACTCTTAAGAATTTTCATTGGTTTTATGGCAATCAGAGTTTTTAAATAAACTTTCAATTTGTTAAATACCCTATTGCCCCAAAACATTAACACTGGTCTTGTAATCGAGACTAATACCTCATTCTCATTGCATATTTGCTAGATCGAATTGAACTACTTAACTCGGACTAGTTGACGAAGCTAAATTTTTGGACAATCCCATGTTCCATGGAACAGGTATCCATTCATCGCTGCCGCGCTATGCTCTCGTAGACCATCCCGTTTCCTTTTGTTCTTAACTCGTCAATATTTTCTTAACTCGTCTATATCATCTTCCAAGTTTTAGACTGTGTGTCTCGTGGTGTCTCCAGTCCCAAAATGGATGTGGCAAAGCTAGCTCGATGTCTCAATATACAAATTGAAAGGGGAAGGAAAAATCCCGCGACCTGGACTCAAACCGGGGACCATGCCTGGCCCCCCCCCCCCCCCCAACAGATTGCTTATGATGACAGCAATGAAATGCCTATAGTTAAGGCATAAGTTTTTGTATTTGTTCCCCAACTTGTGGTAAGAATTAAGCATGTAAAGTGTTCAAATGACCTCAAAGTGAAAGTGACCAAACCTAAAATGCCCTTTGAATAAATTCAAGTTTTTCCAAATTTCCCGTTTGATTCTTGAAGTTTCATTACCTTTTTTACAGACCCTTCCTTTGTACAAAACATACCACATGGAAAAGCAGTAAGTTTTAGAGTTGAACTCTTGTTTTCAAGTGTTTATAATTCTTGTTGATATTCATTTAAAAAGTTAATAAAATGCCAAGTATTTTAACATTTGACATTGTGTTGTATTATAAATTTCTTCCTGGTGTGTGAAGTTTTAGCTGAAATACCTTGATATTTTGGGCTTTTTATACAAGGTGCAATCCAAAATTTCCTGGATTGAAACTGATAACCGAAGCAAAAAATAGTTTCAATGCACATTGTTGGATGGCTGTAGATGTCGGAAGGAAACTGCTGAAATTGTGGTGAGCAAAACACTGGGTTCTTTGTCATGATAATGCGGCTGCCCACCATTCATTGACCATACAACAGTTTTTGACCAAGAATTTGATCACCGTACTCCCCCTCCCCCCCTTACTCACCAGAAGAACTGTGAATTGACTGTATGGATCACTGGCACAAATTCTTTTTGCAACGTCAAAGAATGAAAAATTGTAATGCAACATCAACAACTTATAACAAAACTGAGTCTATACAGGGAGGACTGCTTCATTCACGATGAAATTTTGTACCCCAGCTCAAGAAACAAGTACCTACTGCCATCCATAGGCGTCCATTGAAACAAATGTAATTTCTAACGTTGTCCCCATATCCAATGCAACTTCTGGATTCATCTGTAAATGAATGTTGTTGCCAATCTGCCACAGATCATTTCTCGTGCTGTCTTGCCCAGTTCAGATGCTTTTTTTTCTGCTTAGCGGTTAGAAATAGTTTTGTCTTAGGTTAGCTTAGTTTAGGTTTGCAGGACATGTACTGGTGTTCTCGCAGTCGTCTCCACAGTTTGATCAGAAACTCCTACAACTCTTCCGCTCTGCATTGAATTGCCTTGTATATTTGAAAATGTTTTAATCAATTCTCGGTCACCTCTAAAGGTGCGGCCACACAGAGCACAACAAACGGTACAGAAGCGATGTTCTTGAAGTTTATTTGTGAAAATGTTTTCTGGGCGTTCAAAAAAGAATCTGTCGTGGATGAGCATGCGCAGTAGACAAGGAATGGTGATGTGTTCATTGTCTGCAGCTTAAAGCTATGGTATCACCGAGCGTGATGCGACTGATACTAGGTTCATTCCGATTTGTATACAATTGTTTATTTCATTTCTTATTTGAAGATTACATAAAGAGAAGATAAAATTTACAAGAAATAATGTTTATTACAATTATAATGAATTAATGTAATTAATATTTATAATATAATTTTTGTAATTGATTATAAATATTACGATATAATTGATATAATTATTCCAATGTTTGTGTATTTTTTGGAACGATTTGGACAGAGGCTTTAAAATAACAAATATTAATAGTTTTGATTTTTGTTCCTGTCCTTTTCAAAGTATATTTTGAAAAAATACAGAAATAAACATTGAAACTATAGTGCCCGGCGCAAAAGAAAAAGGAAACTGGCGTGATTGAAAAAAAACCTCGTTCAGCTGCTCAAACACTGAAAGTAAATGGGGAATTACTTATTACTGATGCCAGAAATAAGTAATAAACAGTTTCTTGTTCGTTTCTGGTTGGTTGAACGAGGTTTTTTTCATTTATGCATGCACCAGTTTCCTTTTTCTTTTGTGCCGGGCACTATAGTTACTTTGCTAAGAGATTTTGTTTCTTTCTTTAATCTCGATGGCTTGCTGTCTATGTAAAGCACTATTTTTCTTTTGTTTTACTTCTTGAATTTTTTTAATGAATCGTGCATTTGTATTTATTTAGCTAAATTTCTTTCCCTCACAAAATATATATTTATTTGCTCTAGAAATGCCATAATCGTAGAATATTCACATGATTGAAATCATTAAATTCAAAACATTAGCAGGTGATGAGCACATGACCATTGCTTGTCTACTATGCATGCCTATCCATGACGGACATTTTTTGAATTGAAATCATCAAATTCGTCCATAGCGTCTGGAGCTGTGTGGTCCCTTACACTGTGAATGGAGGAGGATATTTTTGGATGCGTAGCGGCTGTGCCATCCGCTATGTCTGTTGTGCTTTCTTTGGCTGCACCTTTTTGCTTTTGGTGATTTCAATCATGTGAATATGCTATGATTATGGCGTTTTTAAGGAAATATAAATACAAAAGAATAAAAACTAGTGACTTTACATAGATAGCAAACTAACTAGTTTCAGTGTTTATTCCTGTATTTTTCAAAATATCCATTGAAAAAGACTGGAAAAAACATCAAAACAAGTGATTGCTTTATCTTAATATTTGGTATTGTAAAGCTTCAATCCATATTGTCCCGAAATACTATTAATAAAACCTATTTGGCATGATTATACATTCAAATCTCGTTACCACGAACTAGTATCATAGTAGCATGCTATATCAGAATCATTCTAGAACTTAAAAAAGGGCAGGGTGCTAAAAAGGGCACAACATTATCAAAAAAGGTCATTGTTTTCAAAAAAGAATTTTTTTTTCTATAAAAAATGGATAGTTCTTTTTGAAGTTCCTTAATCCTTTACAAGATTTTTAGGTTTTTTCTTTGCAGCTGCATTTTTGGGTATGGGGGCGCGTGATCAGGATCAAAAGGCAGTGGGGCTGAAATTTTTCATCAAAAGGGCAAACTGGGTGGTGCCTAAAATGAACCCTGTTATGTCAGTTCGTAGTGTGCGAAGTTAGTAGTATGAATGACTTGTTTACCATGAACTGTTTGTCTTAGCAGGGCTTTGTATGAACATCACACAAAAATCCTGTACATTGTTAGAAAAAGTGTGCAGAACTATTGATATAATATTGATATAAATTAGATGCTAGAATGTTTTTGCCTACTATGACATGAGGTTTTGGATTCTTGTTATCATATTTATGCTATAACAGACTGAAATTTATCGTGAAATTTAATGCAGAAAGTTTTCAAAGTTATTTCCATCTGTTACAATCAGTGTGTAGAGCCTTGAATTGAATTCCGTGGCAACTCCCTGAAGAACATAGATTTCGACTGCACAGATCTCTCTCTCTTTCAAGACTCACTTTTTTTTTTTTTTTATTTTTTTTTTTGTGCCAAATGGAATTCAGTTCAAGGCTCTATACACTGACTGCAGCAGATGAAGAAAACCTTCAGGATTCTGTTGTACCATAAATATGATAACAAATCTATAATCTCATGTTATGTCATAGTAGACAAAGACTTTAACATCTTTTTTTGCACTACCCGGTATATTGATTCCTTTGTGCCACTCATGTGCGGAGGTGGACTATATATGCATAGTCCTATAATATACCGGATCCCCGTACGTCAAGGCGAGGGAGGGTGGACCTTGTATTAGCGGTGCAAAAGAGTATTAGATAGTACGTTTAAGCAAGACAACTTTTAAAGAACTATTCGAACTTTAATTACTTACTTAAATTCCCATATAGCATTAAAACATTTAACAATACTTAATACAAATTCAGGGGCCCTCTGAAACTGAACAAAACAAAAGCATAAGCTTCAAACGCAAAACTCTAAAATAAACAATGACAACAGCAAGTATTTTTGCCTAGAATTTACTGTACATATTCAAATTGGCATCTCGCCGGCACAAGTTTACTTTTTTACATATGTGTCGTGTACCCCTTTTTATATTGCTGGGAGGGGTACCGTAACCCACTTAAGTATTGCTATTAAACAACTTCCTGTTCAATACTACAATGCGCAAACGATTCCTTAGGTTCCTTTTTTCTCCGCAACTTAAGCGCGGGCGTGGGCAGTTACACTCAAGACAGTCTTATGACTCAATTTCTCGCTGGCACCTCTCGATTTGGTCACCAAGCAACATTTATGCCAACTCAGCTGAACATACTGTTCGGAAATGCTAACACACTGTAATCATCTTATGCCATATAGCATCAAAACCTACAATGTCTGTTTCGTTAAATCTATTCAATATAGGATAGAATAACAATTGCACTTTTTCACAAATTAATTGTTCAAAAGCAGCGTCCCATCAGAAGAAAATCGATGGTGACTGTCGTTCAAAGCGTAGTCAACGCACATAATACAGGCACGTAATAATGTCGATATACATTCGGATAACGACCTGTTGATGCAGTTTTTTCCTTTTAAGCCAAGAAACAAATTCTCCGGATAAAATAATGGTCTCACTCAGTTCGATGGCAAGTTGTTTTCTCAACTCTGTAGCTCATGAGGACAAAAGAACATCTAGGCCAATCGCTGCCATAAACATGGACTTCATTCGAACTTTACGACATCTTTACAGTGAAACTCTCCAATACACCGAAACATCAGCATTTGGAGTTAATTTTGTAGCAAACTGTAAAATTAACTGCACTACTCTCTGTTCTAGTTCCACTTTCAAGTGATGCTCCTAGGGTAGCGAGTAACAAGCGCCACTTTCGAAGCCTCCATTGCCGGTCGCTTGTTTTCGCTTCTCTCCAAAAAATATGTTCTCAGGTCGAAATTTTTTAACAACTCCATAAAAGGAACCTCTCTTAACAATACTTACAATTACCTAGGGAAATAAGCTTATTGTGCCCATTACACTAAATACAAACAATCAACACACGGATTTATGACGACAACACCATAAACAAAGTTATAATAATGGGTGAACCACAATGAACGGGTCATACACACACACACACACACACACACACACACACACACACACACACACACCTACGCCCATTTCAAAACGTAACGGGAGCACCTCCCCCACCATAACCACATACACACCGACTTACAGTCACACCTTTAACCCTGTACAGACCATACACTATCTAGCCAATAGTAATCTGACACTTTCGATTTTAGAAGTTTTGTCGAATGTTTAACAAAATACGTGACAAATTATCCTGAAATTTCAGGGGTGTAAAGAGATTTTACCCTCTTATTTCAGCGAAGGTTTTCTCCCGAAGGCAAATAGGGACATAGAAAGGTTTCTTTAAAAAAATCTGAGTGTTTTTTGTAAGTTTTTTTGTTTATAACATGCAGGGTTTTCAACCCAATGCAATGCCATTTTCAGTAAACTTGACAAACTGCAGTAGAGACAACATCCTGCAATCAGAATATAAAAATATTTAATATTTCTTGAAATATGAGCATTTTTACTAATGTTTAACTGCACATTTGCAAGCATTACCAAAATGTCCTTTGCATAATTTATTAGCCACTCTTATAAATAGCCCAAGGCAAATATCGTGAAAATTCGGAAAGATATCGTCGAAAGAATGAGTTAAATTTCATTTGCTCTCAAAAATAAGCAAAACAAGGGGTTTTCTCCAAATTTTTATTTTTGGACCAGACACCAGTATAAACGTATTTTCCTTAGCTAATATGAAGGCATATTGACCTCGTATTGAGTTCATGTCAGCATTAAAAAAAAAGTTGATACTGGTGTCCGTCCAAAACTAAAAATTTGGAGAAAATCCCTTACTGTTTTATTTATTTTTGAGAGCAACTGAAATCAACTCATTCTATCGGCGATATCTTTCTGAATTTTCAGGATATTTGCTTGGGCTTTTTATAAGAGTAACTCTATACGTTAGGCTAATAAATTATGCAAAAGACATTTTGATAATGCTTGTGCATGTGTAGTGTTGCGTACCTCTACGCCCTCTACTGTATTAAAAATTTTTTTTTCATCTTCGACGTTTTACGATAGTCTTCTCTGCTATCTTTATCTCGCTCCGCAGTCTCTTTCAACGTCGTGTTTCCATCCCTCAATGACATTTTCGATATTCCTGATTCCAGTCACCCATTATTTATCCTTTAGCTATTGCAGCTCCCTTGTCTATCGGTGTAGGTAACCCACTATTTTTCACCTTTCGCTTTATTATTTTTTTTTTTTTTTATAAACGGAGGTTACCGTATTCCCCCTCCGCGTTTTTTTGTAAAGGGATTACTCGACGCGTTCGGTTAGCGTCAATTTTACGGGTTAATGATTATTTTTGCCTGGGAAATTAAAAATGACAATCTTTTTCTTCGCGTCATTTCTCCTTTTCTCTTGGGTTATATTTTGAGTACCGTTATTAGGCGAGTTTCCCCATGTCTTTTGACTTCTATTGGGATGTCGCTCGTCTTAGGTCGTTATTCCCTTAGAAAATTTTATTTTGGTCGCTTGAGGATTTTTTTGACTATATTAATTTTTCCGTCAAGGCTTTTAGTAAAGCGTTTGGAATTCTTAGGTTTACCTATTTGCCGTTTATTAGAATGCGTGAGCTCAATGTCAACACTTGTCGTCTTTTATTAATGACGTGTTTTTTTTTAAAAAAAATGATATCTCCCGTTTTGCTTTTTCAAACCTGATTAGTTAATATTCTTCTCTCTCTTTTCCGTACCTTATACCTATTTTCCTTAGAACGCGCTTTCAGGAACTTTTAGATTTTGAGTTACCTTTGTTCCTTTTTCAGTATAGTTTTTTCGTGATTTAAAAATTTAATTTCTAGGAGAAATTTTAAATTTTTTAAGACTATTTTCGTTAATTATCTTTTCTTCCCCTGAGGTTTGTCGTCATCGCTATTGTTATAAGTTTCACGTTTTTCTTTGTTGCCATTGTTCTGTCGTCGTTATATTAACTAGCTCGTTTTCTTGGAGCAAACTTATCTTTTCTTTTCCAAGAACTCGGAAATTTTATCACGCGGTACGTGATATTTTAAATATTTTTGTTTATTCTAGTAGGTTTGCTGTTTACTAAAAATGATAAGTTCAGTCAGTATCAGCTCAGTCTCGGAACCGACTACATCAGCTCCTCTCCCATCTCTGGGATATTGAGATGGTTTTACAGTCATTTGATGTTATTAACTTTTAGTATGTGATCTTGAGTTAAGATTTCATTACTCCGTATCTGAGAAGTCTACAAACCTTTTTTTTGATTATGTGCGGTCATCCGACATGAAGACGGCCGTCACGGTTTTGGAACTTTGTTTTCTTTCGCCGATGTAGCGTTCGGCTAATCTACAGGCGTACTGTAATTCGCCTTGCCTTTTTTCAGTTCGTTTAAACATAACAAGTGTTTGTTCTCGTTAAAGATACGACGTAGTTTCCTTCATCCTTTGACTGCCTTCGCCTTACTGATGATATAAGAGTGATGTCTTAGTTCGTCGAGCGACTTGGAGTTGAACTAGAATATTCACAATGCAACATGCTGAAGTTCATCAAGAAACTGATTCATCCTTTTTTGACATCTATGTTCTGATTTCGGTGATGTTCTAGAAAATCGACTCGTCTCTTTTTTTTTTTTTGAACTTCATTTAATTATTAATTTTTAATTTTTTACTTTCTGGATGATTTTATTAAGCCCGTTTATTTGAATGCATTTTTAATTTTTTTATTTCTTGATGATACTTTGATAATTTTGTTTTGTTTTTTTTCAGTACCTCGACCATGTTGTTCTCGTCTTACCCGATCGTCACCTCTTATGTCGTGTGTCTACCCTTTGATCTGTCTTCCCTTTCCCGTATTTATTCCTCTTAGTGTTATCCCCGTTGTAATCACTCTAGCTTTATTTTGTTACCTGTCCTTCAGAGTCCTTGTGGAAGAGGTCTAATGGTTTGTTATTTATTATTTTAAGCTCTACCTTCATCTTTTGTAGAGTTGTGAATATCACTTATTATTTGTTTGTTTTCTAATATCTCTTAAATATTCACGAAAACTTATTTTTTTTTTTATTTCCAATATTTGCTTACTTTTTGCTGTCAGTTTCTCTTTTTATTTTTGCAGTACGAGCTTAACACCTCAACCTTCTATTTATATGATCTTCAACCCTTTCCGTGAATTACGTTTCGACTTCCATGATATCTTCCTGTTATTTCTTCTGTATTTTCGGAATTTGGACTACTCCTGATTTGGACTAGATGTATTTTTTTTTTTACTTCTGAGATTATTCCAGTTTTTCCGTTAATTGGTTTCCGATCTTTGGTGTTATTTGCTGTCTGCTTAGTTTCATTATTTTTCTGTCAGCAATAAAGAAAATATTTATATGGATTGCTCTAGTTTTTCTTTCCTGAAACGTTATTTTAGGCTATCAATTTATTAACTCTCGGGTTTTGGGGTTATTGCTATATTTACCTTATTAACTTTCCTTTTATCTTTATTTCCTTGACAGACTAGTTTTAATTAATTTTATTATCATTCTGGTTTTGCTAATTATTGAACCTTTTGTGTTTTCTTAAGTGGGAATTGGGTCTCTTTTCTTTTCCTCCCTCCGGAGCTCAACGTGACGGTAAACACGACCATTGTTTACTAGCACGTTACAGTAGTTAACATAATTTAGTAAAAATGCTCATATTTTATCAAATATTAAGTATTTTTATGTTCTGATTACAGGGTGTTGTCTCTACTGTAGTTTGTCAAGTTTACTGAAAAGGGCATTGCATTGGGTTGAAAACCCTGCATGTTATAAACAAAAAAAAAACTTACAAAAACGTTTCGATTGATTTTTTTTTTTTTTTTTTTTTTTTTTTTTTTTTTTTTTTTTTTTTTTTAGATATTTGACAAAATTCTAAAATCGAAAGTGTCCAATTACTTTTGGCTATAGAAGTAGATGAAGCCAGAAACTGTGGACACAGATTAACAAGAACAACAGGAAACCACTATTCCACATCAGATGTTTATTGCAACGTATGCGCATTTCGGCAGCCAAGCTGCCTTCCTCAGCGTATACGAGAACTTGATCAGACCAGAGAAGTTCTGTTCTGATAAAGTAGAAGAATTACAGAGTCACTTATATAGTAAAAGACAGCTAGTTACAATCCAATTACAGAAATAGATGCAAGTTTAAAGTACATAAATTGAAACTACATGTAGACGATGATCAACCAATCAGGAGTCATTATTGTCCATGGTACATTTATTCTTTCCATAGGTCAGTTTGGGAATATGTAAAAGTTTTGCCAATGTAGTGTATTTTCATATGAAGAAGAGGGGAGACGACACTGGGACGTGAGTAGGTTTAGAATCCATTTATTAGAGTGTGTATAAAAAAGGATAACAAGGACTATATATACAAGAGACGATTTCATAACAAAAGTATAGAGGGCGCCAACAACAAGGCTAATGTAATATAAGGAATACATTACATCACTTGCCCCTAAAAGAAGGGATTAACTGAAAAGTATTAAATGCAAATCAACTAAATAACAAAGTCATTTAAGTTCTTTGGAAGACGACGCTCTCGCCTCGGGCGTGAAGCAGTAGGATTTGAAGATAAAACAGCAGTAGATTCTGAACATGACTCTGGAGTATAAGTCTTATTAGGAGTTTGTGAAAGTGTAGAATGTTGGTTAGTAAACTCTGCAGGTACACTAGGTAAAGAATCTATTCTTTCTTCCACTGATGGTAGCATCCAGATGTCATCTGATGTATTTGAAGAACATGGCACAATAGATATTTGACGAGAACGCAATTGGTTGATGTGACGTTTCCAAATTACGCCTCTGTCAAGTTCTACAAGATAAGAAACAGGCGAAAGTATCTTGATAATTTTTCCAGGAACCCAAGAATTTTTTTTGAACACATCTAAAGCATAGACTAAATTATCTACACAGAATTTACGTTTAGGTTCATGATCCGAAGTAATTTTATCAAATTTTGGGTTCAAAAGGTGGAGACGAGTTCTCATTTCTCTACCAAACATTGCATCAAAAGGGGTAATCCCAGTTGCAGGATGAGGAGTTGATCGATAAGAGAACAAAAATATATTAATTGCAGTCTCTAAATCTTTTCCAGATCCAACAGCTTTTCTTATTGATGCTTTAAATGTTGAAATAAAATTTTCTGCAGCACCATTAGTAGCAGGATGATAGGGAGGAGAACGTGAATGACGAATGCAATTAGAAGCTAAGAATGATGAGAATTCATGAGAAGTTAGTTGAGGGCCATTATCAGAATGAATATGCAATGGTAAGCCAAAAGTAGAAAACCAAGAATTAAGGACTCTGATAGTTTCAGCAGAAGTTATAGAAGTCATAACTGAAACTAAAGGATACTTAGTTTTAGCATCAATAGCAGTGAGAAAGTTCTTGCCTAAAAATGGTCCGGCAAAATCAATATGGACACGACCCCATTTTTCTGAAGGTATGGGCCAAGAAAATGAAGAATCTTTTGAGGGACTACGGGCATTTAACTGACACTCAGAACAACTAATAACCAATTGTTCTAGCTGCTTATCTAAACCCGGCCACCAAACAACAGTACGAGCAAAAGACTTCATACGAACAATACCTCTATGACCAGCATGAATATCAATTAAAACTGCTTTTCTAAGAGGTTCAGGAATAATCACTCTATCGTAGTAAAATATTACATCATTTACTACAGACAATCTCTTCCGCACATGGAAATAAGGTTTTAATTCTTTTGTAATTGAAATACCTTCCCAGTTAGTAGAGATAGCATTACATATTGAAATGTACAAGGGATCAGTTTTACAAATGGAGATAAGGGAATCTCGCGATAAAGCCAAAGAGTTAACTTGTAAATGAAAAACTGTGTTATCATCAACATCATCCAAATCAGAAACTGAAGTCATATCAACGTTACGAGATAAGGAATCTGCTACAAAGTTCGCTTCTCCTGGAATATAAACTAACTCAAAATCATAAGGAGACAATTTTAATTTCCATCGAAATAGACGAGAAGATGTATTATCATCAATATTACAAGATCCACCCAGTAAAGGAATAAGTGGTTTGTGATCTGTCTGAATTTGAAATTTTCGTCCAAAAAGAAATTGATGGAACTTTTTTACACCAAAAATAATTGCTAGGGCTTCTTTATCTAACTGTGAATAATTACGTTGAGCCTTGTTCAAAAGTGAACTAGCAAAATATATTGGTTTATTAATACCCTTACTATCAGGATGAGACAAAACTGCACCAATGCCATAACTAGAAGCATCACAAGTTAAAATAAGAGGTTTAGATGAATCATAAAATGAAAGTAATTGAAATGAAGACAGTTGAACTTTAGCTAACTCAAAAGCTTTGTCATGATATGATGACCAAAGTTGAGTATTATTCTTACGCAGTAAATCATAAAGAGGTTCTAATGTTTCTTGAAGATTGGGTAAAAATTTAGAATAATAACTAATCATACCCAAAAAACTCTTAAGAGCATGAAGATCTGTTGGTTTTGGAGTATTTAAGATAGGTTCAATTCTATCTTGCAACGGAGAAATTCCATCCTTAGAAATACGATTTCCCAAGAAGTCAATTGAAGGCTTTAAAAATGAGCATTTTTCAAGGTTTAAACGCAAGCCTTTTTCTTCAAGAATTGAAAGTATTTTATCCAAGCGAATTAAATGGTCTATACGACTCTTTCCTGAAATTGCAATATCATCAAAAAATGGTTGAACTCTTTCAATTTGAGCAAAAATTTGATCCATTACTCTTTGAAATATAGCTGGAGTTGAGTTAATACCATAAAGAAAACGATTAACAAAATAGAGCCCAAATGGAGTTATAATAGTGAGGAGTTTGGAACTCTCTTCATCTAATTCCAGCTGATTGTAAGCATTAGCAATATCTAGAGTAGAGAATTCAATTCCACCATTCAGTTTTGCAGTAACTTCTTCAAACCTAGGAATAGGATGAGAATCACATTCAATAAATTTATTAACTGTCTTATTATAAAGGGCAGCAATACGAACAGATCCATTGTGTTTTACAACAGGTATAGCAGCTGTCACAAAAGAAGGTGCATCTTCACCTGGTTTGGCTAAACGAATAATATTGTTAGCTTCTAAGCGATCAAGCTCTTTTTTAAATTTCTCTCTAATAGCAAAAGGACAGGGAACACATTTCATCTTAATAGGAGTAGCATCAGGCTTTAAGGTCAGGTGAAATTTTGTATCTTTGAAGCATCCAATTTCCTTACTGAAAACACAAGAATGTTTCTCAATAATATGACTCAAGAGTAATATTATTGGTAGCAAGAGAACTACATGTTAAAGAATCTTTTCTAAACACAAATTTAAGTGCTACAGGTAAGGTTATAAGATCAAGTAAGTCACGACCAACCAACAAACTTGAACCATTGCGCACTACATGAACAATAAAATCCTTAAAGAGGCAATTAGCAATAACTATATCTACTTTAATTTTCCCTAAAACTTCTATCGGTGATGCAGTATAAGTAGACAATGAGAGTAACGATGGAACACAACTTAAACTAGGAAATCTAGAAATGAACTCTGATTCAGGAATTAAAGTTATAGGTGAGCCACTGTCAATTTCAAATGTGAGAGCTACATTATTTATCAACACATTAATAAAATAAGGTGATACTGAAGGAGAAATAGTATTAACATGACCTAATGGTGGTAGAGCAATTACATCTTCCTGAGTAGAAGCTGAAACAAAATTAGCTGTATTAGATTTACATGCTCTCAAAATATGACCTTTTTTTCCACACCTATGACAGGTAGAATCTTTAAATTTGCAATTTTTACGAAGATGGTTTCCCCCACAAGAGTGACAAGGATTAATTATACGATTTGAAGTATTAGATTCTGAAGTTTTAAAATTGGAATTAGTCGCATTAGGATTAGAGACATGCTTAGGCCTACTCTTCGACTTGAACAAAGGATTAGGGTTAGAATTAGTTTTAGTGACTTTGTTTGTAGTATTTTTTGAAATTAAATTAATTTCTCCCTTATTTTTTTTTCCAACATATCCAGCATCACGGGACGCAGTTTCAATAGCAATAGCTTCTTCCAAGATATCTTTGAAAGTCTTATTTTCATAATCTTTGAGAGAAAACAAACGTTTTCGAATATCTAATGCGGATATTCCCACTGAAAATTGGTCTCTAAGTCTTTCATCTAAGTTATTTTTAAACTTACAAGTTCTTGAAAGTTGGTTCAATGCCTTCGCAAAATCTTGAACGGATTCGCCTTCTATCTGAACACGTTGAGTAAAATTGAATCGCTCAGCAAGGATTGACGGTGTCGGTTGTAGATAATTTTCTAATATCTTGGTAAGTTGCTCATAGGTTTTTTCTTTAGGTTTTTCAGATCCAAGTAGTTCTAACAGAATGTCGTACACTTCTCTGGATAAACACATAATTAAGTAGTCTCGACGTTTGCCATCATCGCTGATCTCGACCATGCGGAAATAGGCCTCCATGCGGTCGCAGAAATTCAAGAAGTTGTGACCTTTTTCAAATCGCTCCATGGCACGAAAGTCAGGGATAGCCACAGTCATTTTTGAAGGAAGATTTTATTTACCTCGTCGCCAAATTGTAGTGTATTTTCATATGAAGAAGAGGGGAGACGACACTGGGATGTGAGTAGGTTTAGAATCCATTTATTAGAGTGTGTATAAAAAAGGATAACAAGGACTATATATACAAGAGACGATTTCATAACAAAAGTATAGAGGGCGCCAACAACAAGGCTAATGTAATATAAGGAATACATTACAGCCAAGTCTCTCAATTGTGTCATTTCCATGGGGCCCAAGTCACTGTTTAGAAAATTAGCAGGTTCTTCACAGGTGATGGCATACGACTCCAGGAAATTCAACAGTTTCGGGTCACTTGTGCTGTAGATAATTTCAAAGTCTTCAGGATTATAGTCATGTTGGCAATCTAGGATATGGTCAGCGAATCTCGATAGTGCAAAATTTCCTTTCCTGATACATGCCAAATGTTCACCAATTCTTGTCTTGATTGCTTTCCGTGATTGCCTGTAGTAAACCGCATTACATTTGGGCACAGGTAGTATGTAGACTCCTGGTCTATTTTCCTGTGGAATTATATCCTTTGGGTTCTTTATCTGTTTTTTTAGTTGTGTTGGAACTCCTATAGACTATAGTAAGGCCAAATTCTCTTGCGATCCTCCTCATGCCCTTATTTAGTTGTTGATTGTAGGGCAAGGCTAACACTCTTCCTGGGATGTTTCCTTTCTGTAGTGTGGTGATGTTTTCCAGGTTGATCTTGTGTTTTACTTTTTTAGAGATGCTGTTAACTATTTCTTTCTGGTAACCGTTCAATCTGACAAATTCCTCGATTGTTTTAAGTTCATTTTCTCTGCTTTTTGCGTTCAGAGGGATGACTTGCACTCTGTATACCATGTCCAAATGCTGCTAATTTGTGTTGGTAGCTATAATTAGTCATTTTTAATAAAATTTGGGACGAAATTTGCTTTCCTGTGGATGTCGTAACTTAGTTCCTCTCCTGATTTTGTTAATCTAATATTCAGAAATGGAAGGCTACCATTGGCTTCTACTTCATTAGTAAACTTAATATTTGGGCAAAGATTATTAAGGTTGGACAAAAAGGTCTCAACAGCATCAATTCTCCTACAGATCTTTTAGCCAAGTTTATGCTAAAAAACTTCCTCATGAAATTAAAACTAAATGGTCTAGATTTCTCAATTAGAAATTCTATAGAAATGTGCCATAAGCTAAAGAATTCTCGAGTATCAAATGATGTGTTAATCTCGTTTGACATTGAGTCACTATATCCGAGCATTCTGCTTATAAGAGCCATCGAAGTTCTTGAAGACACAATGGATGAGAATGAGTGGCCCTTAGGGATTGTTAGTGAGGTTATAAAGATCATGAGACTTATTTTATTCAACAATGTTTTTGCCTTTAACAACAAATGGTATAAAATGACCGATGGTACTCCTATGGGAAGCAGCATCAGCCCTTTTGTAGCTAATATCTACATAAGAAAATTAGAAAACCAAGCCTTAACAGAATTCAAATATTTTCCGAATCTCTGGCTAAGATACGTGGATGATGTATTTTCAATTTTTAATACGAAAGAAGAAAACGTTGAGACCTTTTTGTCCAACCTTAATAATCTTTGGCATGTATCAGGAAAGGAAATTTTGCAGTATCGAGATTCGCTGACCATATCCTAGATTGCCAACATGACTATAATCCTGAAGACTCTGAAATTATCTACAGCACAAGTGACCTGAAACTGTTGAATTTCGTATGCCATCACCAGTGAAGAACCTGCTAATTTACTAAACAGTGACTTGGGCCCCATGGACGTGACACAATTGAGAGACTTGGCAAAACTTTTACATATTCCCAAACTGACCTATGGAAAGAATAAACGTATCATGGACAACAATGACTCCTGATTGGTTGATCATCGTCTATCTATAGTTTCAATTTATGTACTTTAAACTTGCATTTATTTCTGTAATTGGATTGTAACTAGCTGTCTTTTACTATATAAGTGACTCAGTAATTCTTCTACTTTATCAGAACAGAACTTCTCTGGTCTTGTATACGCTGAGGAAGGCAGCTTGGCTGCCGAAATGCGCATACGTTGCAATAAACATCTGATGTGGAATAGTGGTTTCCTGTTGTTCTTGTTACTTTTGGCTAGATAGTGTTATTTGTCGCATCAAATTTATGCTAGGTTCGATTTATCAGAGTGTTCGCGAAAACAGAGTTCATCATAGAGCTAATAAAATTGCATAAGAATAGTAGCCAATAAACCAAACTGAGAAAATGAAGAGGATTCGTGGTACACGAGTTCACAGTAACGAGACTTGACTGTAATTGTAATAAACATTCTTTCTTGTAAATTTAAATTTGGGTGATTCCACGTCAAGTGAATCAATGGCTCCCACCTTACCTTCTCCAATTTTCTTGAAATTTTACACACTTATTCCTGCAGGGTAGATATGAAAAAACCAAGCAAGAACATTCTATTTAGCTTGGTTGGTGTGCTATAACTCCAAAAAATGGCTCAAAGAACAGCTGCCGACAAAATGTGATTGAGTGACTAGTTTTGAGTTGAGGCTATGTTTTAACTATTAATGCTGTAAATAAAATTCTTTGAAGCGATATGCAGTTTTTTGGTGCAAATCCAAAAATTGAAGTTTTGAGGCTTGTACTAAAATATTGAGTGCCCAACTGTAGCCCAAAGTTGACAAAAAAAAAAAAAACATTGTTATTTGTCGCATCAAATTTATGCCCAACTTTCAATGCAAACAGCTTCCATGGAGATGAACTAAATTAGATGCTATTTTGAGATATAACTGACACTATTGATGCTATAAAGTTTGTAAAGTTTGAAGCTCTATAAGCTTACACTTTTTGAGATCTGGCTGCATAAAGTTGGATGAAAAAATAAGCTTCCAGAAAATGGGTATGTTTGGGAGAAAATATTTCAAATGTCATAACCTCAAATTCCAAACTTTTTTATACTGTGTGAAAGAGCAGATTTTTCTCTATCAGAATCATATTAAATCAGTTTGGGATGTTTAAAAGTAAAGGAGTAAAAATTACTTGAAAAGTTGGGAAAATGCATTTATACCACGTAGATGATCATATTGTTTTTGTGTTTTTTCTATGATTAAGTTTTTAAATGTTTGCTGACTCATAACTAAAGAACTATTTTAGAACCTTTATCTATATAACTGATAATTTTTGAAATTTATTTCTTTATCAAAGGTTACCAATTCTTAATATGTCGTATCCAATGTTTTCAATACTCTTTTAGTCATCTTGATAAGGTCTTAAAGTTTAGTTGTCTTCTCTTTTAGCCTTTTCATGAGCACTTTCTGCATCGTCAGGATCACTTTCTTCAGGCTGTGATGAATCTTCCTCTTCAGCATTCTTCAATCTGATTGCAAGTTCTTTTCTGCAGGAAGTACACAATTTTTGACCAGGTTTGAAATCCTTTTGAGTTATTTGATTGAGCCCATCAACTGTAGAAAGAAGCATTGCTCTTAGACCTGTTTTAATAGTATGATCCTGCTTAGAAAATGGATTGCAGCAGCGTATCTGTGCCAGCTCATACTGTGTTAGAAACATTCTTTCATGGTTTCTACAAATCACTTGAAGTTGACTCAATTCATATCCTGTCCTTCTTCGAATTAATTCTTTGTCTTCATTGGAATATTCAGTAAATGGTCTTGAGTGATTTTTAGCACCTTGCATAAATTTCAAACTGTTGCAATCTGAGCCATCAAGGATTCCAATTGAGCACGTAAATGTAGGCTCAGCCATGCTTTAAATGCAAGAAACAGCCCCAAGGAATTATAGCCAATCAACTGATTAAACTTGCAAATAAGATGTAAAACTTTATTTAAATACTTGTATAAACCAATCAAAGTGTAATAATACTTTTATTTAAATAAAACACAAGTACTGTTTAAAATAACAGTGAAAGATGATACACACTAGAATACTCATGTAGTTCAATGGCAGTTCAATGGGCTATAATGCCATTAAGGCAACTACTGTAGCTTCAAACAAAAAGTACAACATATAAGAACTGTTTCCTTAATTTGGCCAACAGCATGTTAAAGACAGTAAAAGTATAAGAAAAAAACCATACATTAACAAATAGTTTACATTAAACTAAAATGGCAAATAACTAAAATTTGTCACTTTTCAAATAATTTTTACTCTTTCATACTTAAACATCCCAGGCTGATCAAATATGATAGAGAAAAATCTGCTCTTTCACACAGTATAAAAAATTTTGAAATTTGAGGTTATGACATTTGAAATATTTTCTCCCAAACATACCCTATTTTCTGGAAGCTTCTTTTTTCATCCAACTTTATGCGGCCAGATCTCAAAAAGTGTAAGCTTATAGAGCTTCAAACTTTGCAGACTTTATAGCATCAATAGTGTCAGTTATATCTCAAAATAGCATCTAATTTAGTTCATTTCCATGGAAGCTGTGTGCATTGAAAGTTGGGCATAAATTTGATGCGACAAATAACAATGGGTTTTTTTGTCAACTTTGGGCTACAGTTGGGCACTCAATATTTTAGTACAAGCCTCAAAACTTCAATTTTTGGATTTGCACCAAAAACTGTATATCGCTTCAAAGAATTTTATTTACAGGATTAATAGTTAAAACATAGCCTCAACTCAAAACTAGTCACTCAATTACATTTTGTCGGCCGCTGTTCTTTGAGCCATTTTTTGGAGAGTTATAGCACACCAACCAAGCTAAATAGAATGTTCTTGCTTGGTATATTTTCATATCTACCCTGTAGGAACAAGTGTGTAAAACTTCAAGAAAATTGGAGAAGGTAAGGTGGGAGCCATTGGTCCACTTGACATGGAATCGCCCAGCTTCTTGACTTTCACCATTTTTAAATAGAACACTAACAATATGAAGTGAATCTGATTCTCTTGAAAAAAACTCTGCAGTTAGGGTGATTTGCATCTAATTTGCATAAAAGTACTAAAAGTTTAAAAATGTCTGAAATGATTACTCCATACTTACGTTAGAGGAAACAGCATATTCCATATTCATGGATAAGCATATTAATAGAAGAGAAGTACTTGTTTGATTTATGACCTTTGTAAATTTTTATTCCAGATGTGTATTTAAATGGAATTAATCATAAAAAAATTGACTTCATGTTTTGTTCATATGTAGCAGAATAAGAAAATTATATTTGCAATGCTGCGGTGACAATTTGGTTTATTCCTGTGGGGTTGTACGGGGTGTTCCATTTAAAAACGGAACACTTCAAAATGCTGTTGTTTAAAAAGTTCTTTCCATTTTTGTTTCACTACACATCCTTTTATCAACACCTGCATCAGAAAATCAAAAATGGCGAATATCTTAACAAGTGAACTTGTCGAGTTGGTTACCCTGTATCATTGAACGTAGTCATTAACAGCTGCCCATTGTTTATTCCAATCAAATCATGGGCTTCTTAAAGCAAATGAAGGACCTTCTAAGAGTACCATAAGAAGGTTGATGGACATGTTTAATGAAACTGGGTCAATCTTCAACAAATCCAAAAAACGAACACCTACTGTTCAAACGCCTGAAATGGTTAATCATGTTAAAGAATGTTTCATCCACAGTCTGAAAAAGTCTGTACGCCGTGCCTCCAATGAAACTGGTATGTCAAAGACTAGTGTCCAGCGAATACTGATGAATGATTTAAAACTCTTCCTTTACAAGATCCAGGGGTTTGAGAAACAGAACAAAGGTGATAAAGGAATTTGTGCCATATTTGCAGAATTCATGATTTCCAAAACACTTTTTTTTTTTTTTTTTTTTAATATGGATGAAGCTCATTTCAATTTGGATGGTTATGTCAGTAAACAGAACATGAGATTTTGGAGAGTGTTACCCTCCATGAATTCATGAAAAACCTTTGCATCTTGAGCATGTCATCCAATTTCAAATTCTGACATTTCTGGCCCCTACTGGTTTGATGACGCAGTCATTAAGAAAAATTACAGCGAAATGTTAGATAAAAGTTTATCCCTGATACCCAGGATAAAGGTTATGACTTAGAAGCTATATGGTTTCAACAACATGGGGCAACCCCTCACTGTACTAACATTTCCTTAAAGGTAATTGCCGAATCATTTGTGGACCGAGTGATTGCACACCCATCATTTGGCCCTCTCGAAGCCCAGACATAAATCCGCTGGATTATTTTTTGTAAACTGCAACAAGCCCAAACCCTACATACAAAACTTGAGGGACAATATAACACAGGAAATGAACAACATTGGTAAACACACCTATTATTAATAGTTTCATTGTGAGTTTGTGGGAATGTCATAATCAGCAAGGTGGACATAATTTTCACTGACATCATTGAATTTGTTGCTTAAATTTCCTGCCGTGTTATACATGTAGTAGCGTTTTGTACAATTTTATAAGGAATAGCCTTATAAATTAAAAAATGGTATTGATTTTAAATGTTCCATTTTTAATGAGCTACCCTGTATTACTGAAGGATTATGTATCACAGGTTAAATTTTTTTTTGCTTTTGATAATTGAAGCTTCTTTTAATCATTTGTTTGAGGAGATTCCAGAAAGCAACATGATTTATTTTTTTTTCAAAGAAAATTACATAACATGCAGGTAAACAACTAACAAGGGAATCCCTCAGACATGTATATCACAGATTTCCACCAAATTGAAATATGTTACTCAATTGAAGCTACAATAGATGCTTGCAAAATAAGTTGAGTGCGAAATTTTGTTTCTTTCAAAGTAAACCACGAAAACGAAAAAATTTGAGCACAGTCATACAAGGACTCCATTGTTAAAGCGGTGTATGTGTATTAATGCGCTTAACGGAACTTCTTTCTTCCACTACTCAGCAAGATGCACGAATCCACTTCAGATGAAATCAGTGGGCATTGTAGACAGCAGCAGACGAATATTGAATGGCTTCTCAAGTTCTAAACAAAGTTTTTAACTAAATAGGTGGTGGTATTACAGTATATCAGAGGGACTTCAGGAGTTCCAACTAGTTTTGCCATTTATTCCCGGCCTTGTCAAGGGTATATCCTGATGGAACTCCTGATGTCCCTCTGTTCTATTGTAAGGCCACCACCTGTTTAGTTAATAGGAACAGTATTGTGTTCTACCCTTCTACCGATTAGTTTTAAAAAATAGATTATTACAATTAGCTTGCAGTACGAATTATTAAGTAGAATATTTAATAACCATTTCCTTAATTTATTATTTCATTTTATTAAGTAATTCGGTAATCAAACACAAGGCTGGCTTCATGTGAAACATCGAGTAATACGTTGCGTTGGTGAGGGGGTATGTATCATGGTGCATTATAATTTTAAATAAAAATAGTATTCATGGATGCTTACCTCGTCTTATAGCTTATATCCAGACGAATAATTGTACAGCAAAATTAAGGTTTTATGCTCTAACTGCAATTCTTTGGCGACCGCTGCCAACGATTTTGCTTTTCCTTCTTATCGCCATGTTTGTTGAACTCTGCGCACTTCCAGAGTGCTTCATTGCCGTGCAACGCTGATGCTTCCACGGTGTGCTTGCACGCAAAAAAATAGGCTATGTGGGGTTCCCTTGTAAGTGAAGCTGAAACTACACGTGTTTATCTACTTTTCCACCCTTTGCATCAGTTTCAGAATACCCCACTCATAGAAATACATCCAGTGGTGTAAGGCAGATTTGAGTTCTCATCAGTCGCAAACCTCTGACCGTCCAGAAACCTTTTTATGGGACCAAAGAGGCAGTAGTCCGAGGGCACTAAGTCTGGACTGTAGGCTGGGTGGCCCAGAACCTCCCAACTGAAACAAACCATGCAGGCATGTGTTGTCATGAAGAAGTCGAACAGTTTCCCCTTTCTGGTCGCTTATCCCGAACAGAACGCTGCAGTTTAGTCAATGTTTCACAATAGCTAGCGGCATTGATGAAGGAGGCAAGAACTCTGCGAGTAGGATACCTTGCATACCCCAAAAAACTGTAAACATAATCTTCCGAGCTGAAGGAGAAACTTTGATTTTTTTGAGAACTGGAGAATGTGGATGTTTCCACATCATGGTTTGAGTTACAGGCTCAGGTGTGAAGTGCAAATTCAGAAATGCATCTTCCTCCTGGTTGTACCAATGCAGATGTTAAAGACAGCACGCCATTCCGTTGCCGGTCTGTACTGATGTCACACTTTTTGGAATGCAGTACATTAATTCACTTTTTATTTGAAATTCCCGCCGCCAAAAGCTAATATGAAAATAACTTCTCACAAAGTTCAAAACTGCTTCGATCTGACGAAGTCCTTGTCCATGCCTATTTGTATTATTTAGTGTTGTATTAAAATTATCTCATGGTAAATACAATCATAAATAAAATTGTTTAAATTTAGATGACTCATTAATGTTTATTGATTTTGTGTATGATTGCAGGCTAAGATGTCCAAGGCTGGGAAATATGGAATTAGTCAGCCATTAGAGTTTCCCTGTGGCTGGTATCAGAAATTCATTCGGAGAAACTCTAGCTATGCATCAGGAGATGAAAATTTCACAGTAACTTCCTAGTGACCTGGAAGATAAGGTACTAAATTTCCAAAATTTTTGATAAATTTGCGGAAGGAATATGCTTTTGACTTGGGACATATCCTCTAGTCTTGGGATTCTATACCTGAAAATGTGGTGAAGAGGAGCTATTTATAAACAGGTATCGTAACAGAATGGATGGTACTGAGGATCATCTTTTGTGGGATGATAATGTTGATGCAGGTGTCAGCTCGTCTCCGCGCTTCTCACCTGCTAGATGTCACCGCTTTTCCGCTATCTGGTGGGGATTCCGTCTCTTATGTTTTTCTCACGATGTTTGCTCCTCCGTCAAATTTCATGAATCCACCCTTGTGTGGCTCTGTAATTTAGTAATTGTCTCATCTCATGCTCAAGCCTGTTGACTGACTTGAGTTTGCCACATGTACTTTTGCTTATTCAGCTCTGAGTTCTCAAGCACTGTCTTCGCTCTGATGACTATGGTGATCGTCGTGATAATGGGGATTGTTTTGTGATGATCAAGTTATGTCATGAATGTTTAATGTTTAATCATGAAGATCCCTTTTCATATCCATCACGAGTGTCTTGAGAGTCAGTGAGTAGTTTAGTGTTAGTTTCAGATGTCTTATTTCACTTGTCTCCCTTCTTATTCTGAACATTTAGTGTTGAGATCCCCCCTCTGTCTGCTTACTTCTAAATTTTCTTTTTCGTTGATCTTAATTCTAAGGGAAGTTGAATTTAATGAGTTGGATCCTCATAAAGTAAAAGGGGAATTATTCATAACAGTATCAGTCTCAGTAGGTCTGAGTATTTGAGGTATAAATTTTACACATAGATCTTAATCATGATACTCATAATATTTGTTAGCTTTGGTAGAGTTTGCTTTTTTGCTTTCTTTTTTTTTTTTTTTTTTTTTTTTTTTTTTTTTTTTTTTTTTTTTTTTAAAGACCTATATTAGAAATTTACAATGTCCATCCATCTGTCTGTCCCCTTCATAATTTCTGCATTTTTTTGCAGTAGAAGGTTGAAATTCAGAAAGCAGCTTACTATGGGCATATCCACCTTCACTATTTAGTTTGGTTTTAATTGGCCCACTGGGCTCAGAACTAAGGTATGTGTGATTAGTTTGATTCTAAAGTGCTTATAGTTATAATGTATTTAAAATTAAATGTTTATTTAATGAATTTTTAAAAAAATGTTCTAGTTCTTTTGAATTTGTTGCCTTAATTTTCATATGTGTTAATAAATGTTGTATTGTGTTGGAAACCCTCAGATAAGCAACAGAGCAATAGCAGATGCTGGCTTTTCTCAGGATCCTGCATGCACATAGTTTCCACTCGTATTTCTACAGTCACCAGGAACTTTTCAGGTTTTAATTAATGATAGGTATTCATATTGCATGTCTTTATTCTTGTAAAAGTATAAGGGTTGCCCAAATGAAAAATGGAGACAGCCTGGGTATTTAATAACTTGATTTGAAACTTAAAAGTAATCACCAAGTTTGTTGAGGCATTGGTCCCATCATTTACATAGCAGATCAACTCCCCAGCAAGATTGTGGTTGTTTTTGTTTTTTTTTAAATCCTGCACTGCATCCTTCTCGTTTTCTTCCAAATTGAAATGTTTCTCTTGCAATGTCTTCTTGAGTGGCCCAAAGATGTGGTAATCACAAGATGACGAGTCTGGGCTGTAGGCAGGATGTTCCAAGATTTTCCATTGGAATTTCTGTTATGGTGGTTTCATGGGAGATGTAGGGGTGTGCATTGCTGTGCAAAAGGATCACCTGTTGTGAGAGAATGCCTGGGCATTTGTGTTTGATTGTCAAAGTTCATGTGAGCACTGCAGTACAGTGCAGAATTGATGCTGCAAAAAATATCGTTTAGGAGTTTTTCTGGAGCAGGTGGGAGTATATTTTGAATCTGTTCCAAAGTATTATCTGTTCATTTCCAACCCCAGTCTTTGGGATTTAGTTGATTGCCTAGCCATGTCTGAACTTGATAGTATACTAGATACAAGTGTTAATGAGCAGAAGCAGATGTTGGAGGAAGACAAGATAGTCGTACATTTTGTCTTTTGAGTGTATATTCTCAGAATTGTATAGTTTATACATATAAGAGACACAAATAGGAATTTTTACTTTTATTAAGTGTCTGACTATGTATATACGTGGCATTTGTGTGCATATCATGTAGAATGTAACTCCTTCAACTTTTAGAATCGCGATATCTTAGGAATGGGGATTCTTAGGAAAAAAGTAAACGGACCATTTTTGTAGATAATTTTATGATCTACAAGTTTTGTCTGGGCTATATTTTTGATAAAACTTACTGTTTTCGAGAGAAATCCAAAAAACCCAAAATTTTGACCTTTGATCTTGAATACCTTGTTTAGCAAACATGAGATCGATGGGGACTTTTGGCACTTTATTTCTACTGGTGTACCCAAGGTCTCTACCAATATTCAGCTCTGTCGGAGTTTTGCTATTTGAAATGTCTATTTTGACCGGACTATATGATGCTATGGGACGCTTCTACTTTTCATTTGGGCAACCTTCATATTTATTTAACTCAAGTTTCCAGCAGAGGTAAGCCTAAGATTTTGTGATGTATAAAAAATAAAATCTCATAAGTTTTTTTTTTTTTTTCTTTTTTAAACTCTACTGCAGCCACTATGATGCTAGGCAGCCTAGGAGCCAATTCATCTGCCTGCTACACAAGGACCATTCCATCATAGCCATTCAACTAGCATGAACTCAGCCGTAGCGTCTTCAGCTTAAGCTTTTTGTGTCGAGATGGACAAGCTTATTTCAAAACATTGATTCAGTGTCTTCTTGGGACATGTAAAGAAGTTGGTAGCAGTGGTGAGAAAAATTTATTTCCAATTAATTTTTAAAAGAAAAATATGCGGAGAAACTTAGTCAACCCTTTTGTTTCCAAGAGATGTCTCTTCTCCGAATACTTAAGAGCTTTGAGCCTATGTTTAGTTAGTTTCTTGCAACATTGACTATGTTCCATTCAGAACATTGTGTGCTGCAATATGACTCCTTGAGACAAGATTAATTGGATTTTAAAACCTATCAAAATTTTACATTTTATTTCTCTATTTTTCTATCCTTCACTTTAGATGTCATTGTAATTCTAAATTCCTTGAATCTTTTAATCTGGGAGGGGGGGGGTTATAATTTATTCTTGTCTCTACATCAGGCGTGGCTCTTAATTTCATCAGTGTTTTTTTTAACACTAGATGCTGGCATGGTAGTCGTCATTAATGTTTCTTAAAGGGCGAGGTTTCCCCCCCCCCCCC
>JAHWFO010003238.1:362572-401242 GCA_023313115.1 Rhysida immarginata
CCCCCCCCCCCCCTCTTCCCAATCATTTAACTTTTTATTCAGATATCCGTTTTGGGAATCTTAAATATATTTCATCAAGTCTTGGTATTTATTGACTTGTAGAGAATTTTAATATTGTTTGCTCATGATAGCTGCTTTTGTAGAATAAACCATTTTACCTGCAGAAAGAAATCTTGGTCTGGCTAGTGCTTTGATGATCAGTTTTGGTGTTTTATCTTTTATGTAAAAAAAACAACATAAAAACAACAAAAAAAAAAAAACACACACACACATTAGGAAACCTTTTTTTAGAGGCTAAGGACTTTTAATTTGCAAATTTAATTTTACTCAATCCTTTTAATTCATGTCTGTCACATGAACTATTTATTAACAGATATGAGATGCTGTTGAATTTTGATACTTTTTTTGAAAGTGGAGATATAAACTGACGTGCCAGCATCAGAGGATTTGTACTTATATGAATTTAAGTCATTCAAATTTTTGAACCTGTCACATTATAGTGATGAGCTTAAGTGGAATGTATTATTTTGTAACTTGAAGCAATTTTGCTTTGTAATTATCCATGAATTGATTATACAGGATGTCCGTAAAGTCTCTCCATAGCGGAAAATGACGTCTTTTACACAGATGAGGTGCAGTTCCATTTAACAGAATGTGAATTCCCAGAACACACGACTGTGGTCATCGCAAAACCCCCACGCTATTCACGAGGAGTCGTTGCATCCAGCCAAAATTGCTGCTCTCTATTTCCAGTTTATTAAATTATTGCTTTTGTTTTTTCACTGTGGAGAGATTTTACGCACACCCTGTACTTTTAAAATCTTCCTAATTTAACTTGATGTTAATTTAAAGCTTATGCTCCCACTTCAATTGAATAAAAGATGTTATTATATTTTGATTCTTTGTTCTATCACATACAACTTCAGCCTTAAATGTAGTAGATTGTTAATTATTGTGGTTTATTATACAACGCTAGATTTTTGTCTTGAAAGTTTTTTTTTTTTTTTTTTTTTTTATTAATATCTACTTGTACTGCCACTTAGAACAAACTCGGCCAAAGAGGGTTACATTCACATTTTCTTGAGATATCAGTCAAAAATTTGATAGGCAATCATGCTGCACACAGAATAGTAAAAGGAAAAAACAGACAATTAATAACTTTTATTTTATTACAGATTGGTCTTGAAACTTCGAAACTTTTTCAACTGTGCAGTGTTCCTTCATCTATTTGAAGCTCAGACCCCTTCACTAGGTAAGAATCATTATTAAAGTTAATCATGCTGCATATGAGTAAGATTTTAATGTAGTTTTATTTGTTTGCAGATTGTTTCATGCGAACCTTAAGTCCAAAATCCTGAGAGACTGCATCGTGCAGGCTGCAAAAGTCAAACCACACCAGTTACAGAAGGGACCAAAGATGATTTCATGGGATGCAGTATCGTCCTGACTACTTGTCCTGTTGATGGCTTCAAATACAGAGGGAACATCAAGAATTGTGATAAACAGTACAAGTTTTTCATTGGATTCTTTCAAAAAGACTTAACATTGTGTGAAGAACATTGGTGCCTGAATTTTGCAGTTATCAAGACTGATAGACAGTGCTACATGTTTACTTATTCCTTGTTATTTGTGTGGAGTAGCATCTGTGAACTTGTGTTTATGAAATCTACAAGAACTGAACTTTATGATGTGGACAGACTTTTGGAAGTGTTTTTATTACTTGTTACAGTATGCATTGTAAACATTCAGCATTTGTTCTTAGTTGTTAACCTTTATTTTGTGGAGATTACTCTTTTATTTGTCAAGTTTACTGCAGCTTTTGGCTTGTTGTAGAGATTACATCTTTGCTCATTGTGCTCACTTGTAATATTTTTTTTTCTTTTGTAGATTACTCCTTTATTATGTAATAGCTCTTGATTTCTTTTGTACATATTACTTTTTCACTTACTCTGTATTTTTACTTGTAATTTTTGGACTTAGTTTTATTTTTTTTTGTGTAGATTACTCCTTTACTTGAGGAGCAATCATTCCACTTGTCTCTTTTCTTTGATTATGCATACACACACTTAACAAAAATACTTAAATTTTTCCAGGTTTTGTTTGGTTTGTAATAAATTGATTCTTTGCTTGTCTCTTTTAATAAATCATGGATATTATTTAAACTTTGTATTTCTTGTAATTTTTAATAAAAAAAATAATTTCAAATGAATTTTTGGTTTAAATTTGCTTTTTATTTTCAATTTTTACAAAAAAATTCAAAATTTTGGCTCAAGAATGTGAAAAACAGGTCGAAATGCCTCTTAAAAATCACCGTAAGTCGAAAAAAATTTTTTCAGTGCCATCCCCCATGCGTTGACTTTGGCGAATCACGGAGTGATCTCCCCCAGTAAATTAACTGAGGACACTCCTTGAAGGAAAGGGGTTTACCCTTAGTAATTTCCTATGAAAAAAGAAAAACATGTTAAAAAAAAAAATTTCAAAGCTTCTCAATGACAACTAAGCCTAGACTGTAGAGGTCAAAGGTCGTAGTTCAAAGGGCATTTTTGGACTTAGAATAGTTTTCTTTTTTTAAACATATATAGAAGAAATATGCAAAAATTTTCAACTAGAAACATTTTAATCCAAATTTAAACATTACAACTGGAAAGCCTTAATATTCTTTACAATGTAGAAGTAGCCTAAAGGCCATGGCTCTAGGACAAATATAACAATACGAAAACATTTCAGATTATGGCAGCATCAGCCTCTTCCAGCAGTGTGATGTACTACCATAGAGATCTACATTGAGCTGCCACTTTATTAGGTCATCTCACAAAATATGCAAATTAAGTGGACTGTCTGATTTGCATGCCACATGTTCACAAGTTGCATATACCCTGAAGTAACTTTTCTACTGTTAGTTAAGTGTGAAACCATCGCAAAATCAGTGATCTGACAGACTTCCAGCATGGGATGGTGGTAGGTACAAGATGGGCTGGAATGAGCTTTTCAGAAATGGCTCTCCTAAATTTTTCATGTACCATAGTTTTAAGGGTTTATAGAAAGTGGGTCAAGGAACAAAATAATAAACATTTAGCCATTGTGACTCCTGTGGACAGAAAATTCATTGATGAAACAGGCCAGAGGAGAATGTCAAGATTTGTGCACAAGAAAGGCAACAATCACACAAGTTATAACTACAACTCAGGTAGCCAGAAAACGATATCAGAACGGACAACTAGTCACACCTTGGCTCGAATGGGTTACCAAAGCCAAAGACGATCTCAGGTAAGCACCGTCAGAGAAGAACAAGAAAGCACCTACTCCTGTGGGCCAGCAGCACAAGGATTGGAAAAAGGTTGCCTGGTCAGACACAAATCTAGATTTCTGCTGTGTCTTGTTGATGGAAAGCTTAGAATGTTTTCTTGGCATGAATTGGGTCCCGTAATATCTGTAGATGCTTGTTTGAATGCTAAAGCATACATAAAATTGATAGAGATCAGGTTCACCCTTTCATGCTCTTTCCAGCAGGGTAATGCACTACTACACAGGGCCAGAATCACTACAGAACATGGCAGTGAGTTCTCCTTGATGCAGTGGCTGCTTAGTTCCCAGATATTTATATAAATGCTCTTCTCCTTAATAATTTCTAAATTCCAAAATTTAGTTAAAATTTTGAAACAAGAAAAGTCCTAAATTATGAGCATGAACATTTTCAGCATCTCATTGAATCCATGCTCAAATGAATGGTTTTGAGGACTAAGGTTCAACACGCTACTAAACAAGGCTACCTAACTAAGTGGGAGCTCAGTGTACAGTACCAAATTGTGGTTACAATTGCCTTATATGCCCAGATAAACAACCAGTGGATAGCTCTGCTTAATTGTCATAAAGAGGAAGCAACATTTGAATAATATGGATTAAAACAATCTTACAACTCCTGTTGTTGGAGCTTCACTGTTGGAGGTAGTTATAAGGTAGTAGTTTGGCAAAGAGATCCATCTGAAACAAAAAGAAAAAAAGTGTTTATTAAAATTATTTTACAAATGACAAATAAATAAATCACTAAAATGAAACTGTATCTGTTTTCACATTCAAAGAAAATTTTAGAAAATATTAACTCTCTGGCACAATAAGTGAATCTTTAGGTGTTGAGCCGCTACTTCTCCGCATTGAGAGATCTCAGTTGCGCTGGCATGGCCACGTGATACGGATGCCACAAACTACTTTTCCTAGGCAGTTATTTTCCAAGCCGGTGGGTAAGAGACCAAGGGGTCGGCCTAGAACCAGGTGGCTAGACTACATGGAGAATTCTGGGTTCGAGTCGCTTGGATATTACCAGGCAGGACATGCGCCTGATGGCAGAAGATCGCGATCGCTGGAGATCCTCCATAGGGCTGCTGCCCCCGCGACCCTAATGGATAAGCGGGTTTGAAAAGTAAGTAAGTAAGTATTAACTCTCTGGCCATTCAAAATGATAGGCATGATTAGTGGAAAATGAATTTTAATTTCAAAACAACATGCATCAATAAAGAATACCTTTTAAAGCAAGATTCATTTACTGTCTCTAATACCTTCACCCTCTCCATTTCTAAAATTCAATCCAAACACAGTATGAAAATTTATAGTGGAGTGTCTATAAAAATGTCGTTGGTTTGATCGCTTTCGTTTCCCTTAAAACTGCATCATCATTTTAAAGAAATGGAATGCAAATATTAATGTAATAGTGAATATTTCTCTCCCCTGATATTTCCAAACCATTCTACATCAATACCAGTTCCTCACTAACACCATGAGAAAGCATGGGTTATACAACAAAATAGGTCCACATGGATTACAACTTATAGGATGCTACAGATTAAACTCCACTCATCACACTGGTGCCATTGAGAAAGCCTCTTAGGCAATAATCAGAACTCTTAGGCACTTTTGCCATCTATTATTGGGCTACCCAGTCACCATACCATATAAGGTATAAAAACTATGAAAGGGTCAAATCAAAGAAATATTACATTGAGCTTTGGAGTTGGAGGAAAATGACTTGTCTGTCTGACATGTCACAGGTTACCTTTACTGACTTATTATCACAGTTCGTTGAAGCCAATGTTGCTACAGTCGTCACGTTTGAGAATGCAGAATGGGAACATACACTGTTGGCAACACAAAGTCAAGATAAATGGATAAAGGTCAGGAAAAATTCACACATGTACGCAGATAAAAAGATTCTGTTTGAGAAAACAGACCCCATGAGATAATTCCTCCTGGATCGGTGGTTCGGAACAACCTAAATAGACTTGACCTGCAACACAAAATATTTGTGGACCATTCAATGCATGCCACGATGCTGGAAAATGCACACAACAATCAGCTGGCTATTACAGAGGGTTAGAGAAAATCATCCATGCAATACAGCACTATTATAACAGGATGGGCATAGTAAAGGATCTTCAGGACTTATCAAACATTGCACTACTTACCAGCGCTCTAAGCTCAAGAAAGGCAAGGCACCACTCCAACAGGGAGTAACGGCAGCACTCCCATTCAAGAAAGTGGCACTGGATATCATTGGTCCCATGGATTTGCCATCATGAATAAATACATATTAACCATGTTCATGAGATACCTGGAGGCTGTTTTTCTCGGGGACTATACAACTAGGAACGTAGCTAGCAAATTTCTCAATCACATTGTTTGGCGATATGGGACCCCCTCTAAGATCATCACTGATCGGGGCCAGAGTTTTGTCCGAGGCATTTAATGTGATATGCACTGACTTATGCGTCACACATAAACCAATGACAGCATATCAGCCAACGTTGAACGGATTGTGTGAAAGACTCAACCAAACTTTGGTGGAGACTTTGAGAACTCTCTTTCAGAACCAGCCTCGATTTTGGGATGACTTGCTGGATTCAGCATTGTTCTCCATCCAAACATCCATGCATGAAAATGTGTGTGAGTATCCTGCATACCTGTTATATGGGTTTAAACAAATCACAAGTGCTTGGATGGGTGATGCTGACAGGCCACAGGAAACCACGTTTGAAAACCATGGAGGTTTACGATTGGTTGATCATCTTTATTTAGGTCACGGAGCTTGTGGGGCAACGAAGCAATCATAATATAAGCACAAAGTTAAAATGTATCAATGGGGCACGTCTGCCACCAGAGGCATACAGGACAGGAGATCGTGCATCAGCTACAAAAAGAAGGGGGGGGGGGGGAGGAAGCTGGTCTATAATACAGGAGTGGGTCTCAACCAGTGAATAATGAACTTGAAGATGTCAGATTCAAAGAGAAGATAATTATGCACATCGATCGTATGAAGAGGTGTATTGGAAATCCACCTCTACCTCGGTTGCTCAGCTCGAATGCAATCTCTCTCTTCATGCAAAATGTTTCCCTGGTACCCTGAACATTCATTCTTTCTAATTTATATTTACTGTTTTCCATTTCTCATCATCTTTATGATGATTCAAACCAATTGGGAGTTGAAGATATGTGACGGTACAAATACGAGGAAAAATCAAAAAGTAACGTTATTTATTTATTTTTTTAAGAAAGTACTGGAGCAGACATGAAAAAACAAACTATACAAGATATACATCAATGTTCTGGTTATTTCTATATGTATGAGCCATTGTGATTAAGGCTCAAGTTTTTGAATGCCCGTAGCATAGAAATCCACTTCCTACGAGTATAGCTATTGGCGCACTTCACCTCAGTAAACTTTTTGCACCATGCCACACAATTGCGTAGGCCATGCAGTCATTGCCATACACTTTCTGCATTTCACTGTGAATTTCCTTGAGTGGACGACCTTTCGCATGAAAGAAACAAATTACAGCTCTTTCTTCTTCCAGTGTGGACGATATGATCAACGACTGCATTGCCAATGCAAATGTGCCAATGGGCATGGTGCAAAAAGTTTACCGAGGTGAAGTGCGCTGGTGGCTGTACTCGCAGGAAACTGACTTCAATAGGTTGGGCATTCAAAAACTTGTACCACAATGAGACAAATGCCTTAATCGCAATGGCTCATATGTAGAGAAATAACCAGAACAATAGTGTGTAGTTTTGTATATTTTGTTTTCATATCTGCTTCAGCACTTTCTTAAAAACAAAACAAAACAAAAAAAAAATGTTACTTTTTGATTTCCCCTCGTATTTTTAAAACTAACCAGAAAAGAAATCAGTGAACTTAAACTTAAGTTGTTGACTGTATCCCCAATTGTTTAATTTATTGATTGACCTTCACTATATCTTGAGAAAATAATTAATTAAAAATTTGTATTTTAATATGTTGTATCAGGCATATTATGAGAAGAGAATGCAACTCTCAATAGGAATTTGTAGCTAAAAACTTTGTGGTCGTTTTTTCATCACAGAAGCAACACTCTTATTGTTTTTCCAAATTCCAACGTCTTGAAATATATTGAGTAAAACTGTTATGCTATTTGGTGTAAGCACTGAAGTCTTTCTTTTCATTTTCTGGTTCATATCTGGACTATTTCCAGATCACTTATGAAGAAAATTTGCTGCTTTTCCAGCCAATTCTTTCTTGGGCCATATTGGGTGGAATTTGAAAACTGCTGCGAGTGTTGCTTCTTTGGAAAACAAAGGTCATTAGTTGTAGCTGCGAATTGCTATTGAGAGTCACTGCTATTCCCTTCTCATCCACTCCTAATTATATTGGAATGCTACATATACAAGGTGGTCCATTTAAGTGTAGACATAGAAATATCTTGAAAAAAAAGCATTGTATGAAAAAATGTCCAAAATCAAAAGTGAAATACTTTGCAGGATAAATTCATTAGCCAAAAAATTAGCCCCCCCCTCCTCGTGAGGGGAGAGGGGTAACTTTGAAATCTTAAGTAGGAACCCTTATTTTTAATGGTATATTCAGCTTGTACACACTATTTGAGAAATGTTTTATTCTTGGTGTTTTTCAATTGATCCAACTGTTTAGGAGACAGAGGCCCTATAAGTGTGAAACTTTTAAAGTTTTGAACCCAATTTTATTGATGAAGACAAAGGGGGTAGGTCTTGCAGAAATTCCTATTCTACTTTTTCATGGTCTTTAAGAACCCTAAGTCAGAATTTGAAATCATAACTCTATTCTTTATGCTGATGACGTAACCTTGTTGCAATCCAACACAAGTATTAATCATTTAATTTTATCAATTAATTTGATCCTTGTAAACCTTAAAAAATGGAATGACGCAAACACTCTTACACTTAAAGTTGAAAAAACAAAACTTATGTTCTCTTTCAACGAAATAAACAAGATATTCCTTCCAACCCTTTAATTTGCTATGATTCCTACAAACTTTCTATCACTAATTCTTTTAAGTACCTTGGGCTGTTTGTTAATCATAATCTCACATGGGACTTACACGTAGATAATCTTCTAAATAATCTAAACGGGAGCCAGGGCTTAATTTCTCGATTTCATTATCTTCCTACTCATTTGCTTCTCCTTCTCTATCACTCTTTGATTTATTCCTCATTGTGTTATTGTAGTGCATGAATAGATTGCTCAAACTACATACTCTCACAAAACTCCGCATGGCCCAACCCGTTTCTCATTTCTTCTGTTTTTCATATTCCTACTGTACTACTAATCACTTGTTAAATTTATCAAATCCACTTTCAATTAGTTGGCAGTCTGACAGACAGATACCTGACTCGTAATGCCGATGATATCTGTTTGCCAACATTTAAATATAATTATCAACATTGTAGTCAATCTTACATTGGTCTGGCTTATTGGACCCATCTTTCGCCTGCCGTCTGCTCTATCTCATCGTACAGTATGCGGCAAAATAAACAGTACTGAAATGCGCATAAATAATAAACGTTTCATAATTTCAGTGCTGTTATTTTGCTGCATACTGTACTTTATGTTTAGGAAAACACTTAAAACGATGTTGTTTTCCAACAACAAGATTTTGAACTTGTTAATTTAGTTTCAAAGCTTTTTCTTAAACATCTAAATTAATTATAAGCCAGGAAAAGTCGGATAATTTTTACTTTTCATTCTTATCCAATCATTGTACACTTATGCTGTTTATTTTGCTTCTACCTTCATTGTACCCAGATAATATCACTCTTTGCTTTTATTTTGCCATTCGTTGTATTTTATCCAGCCATATTACTCCACTATACCACATTTTCTGTATATAAGGGCGAGAAGCCTCTAGTGTAGTTTATATCCTTGATAAAGCCGGGAATAAATGGCAAAACTAGTCGGCAACTCTGTTCTCCCTTTATTGTATTGTTAAGTCTCTACCAATTTCATTGATAGAAACAATACTAAGGACACCCTTTTTGTTAATTATAAGCCAAAGGTCAATCTTTGAACCTCCGTTTAATTAGCATTGATACCGGAAAGATCATCTCTTATGTACTATTCATTTTATTTATAATTGTTTATTTCGGTTAGTTTTGCCTAATGTTACAGTATTTATTGGTATTGACTCAATTCTTGTTGGGTTTAAAATTTGTTATTTATATGTTTACTAATTTTATAATCTTTTTTCTTTTTTAGTGATTATGTTAGTGCATGATTTTGCCGCCGGCCTACTTGTCGGTTTGTACCGTACTGGCCCCAGGTTCACACAGTCTGTATATCTAACCTTATTAAATAAATAAATAAATTCAAAATTTTTAGTGCACAAGCAAAGTCTCGGGGACAGCAGTCCTATGGAGGCAGAGTCTTTGCGTGTGTATTGAAAAATATTGGATTTTTGAAATTCTGACTTCGGATTCTTAAAGACCATTAAATAGTAGAATAGGAATGTCTGAAAGACCCAATCTCTATCTCTTTGTCTTCATCGATAAAATTGGGTTCAAAACTTTAAAAGTTCCACACTTTCAGGACCTCTATCTCCTAAACAGTTGGATCAATTGAAAAAACACCAAGAATAAAACATTCCTTGTTTATTGTGTACAATCTGAATATACCATTAAAAATTAGTTAAGGCATCGTTATCCAATGATAAAAGGGTTTTAGCATCAAAATGTTACCAGCAGTAGCGGCTCCTTACACTAATAAGTGGAGGGACACAAATACAAAATTTCATGTTCTTAGGCCTTTTCGTACAAAAGTTATAGCATGGTTATACGGAGGGTTGATTCAGATAAAATGAGATGACTTTGCAGTTCTGTTACGATGGTGTAATACCATGGCGCCACCATCAGTTGTGTTCGATGTGAGAACCACGTTGTTGGACTATCGCCCGGAACCGTAATTTCCAAAGAAGTAGGCTGAGTTTGAGGGACTCCATGGGAAGTTCGTTCCACACCTGCTGACACACTTTCCATACCCCATCAACGGTTCTTGGTCGGCGACTTCCGAGCCATCGTTTCAGGAGGCCAAAATCACAGAAATCCATTGGTGATGAGTCAGGAGATTTTTCAGGCACATAAGAGAAGGGAATAACTCATATGCCCGTCTCCTGTTCCATCTTCCTGTAGTAAGCCACAGATGACTTGGCAGTGTGGCTTGATGCCTTGTCCATGTGGATCCAAACTTTTGATTGCTCACCAGGGTACAGACGTGGGATATCCTGCCAATATATGTAGTCCATTACATTGCTCTGCACCACTAATTTTACAGTTTCCAGGAACTCGACGAATCGTGAGCAGTCCACGTGAGCAATATCTGGCAACCACCATGAAGCCCTTTGAAAGCTTTTCCTTGCACCTTCGGACAAAATCGGACCTGGCCTTGCCCCCTCTTTCGCGATAGTAAATTGCCCTGGGTTTGTTGGCGTCATCGAGGTACACCCAAGCTTCACCCAAGGAGACAACCCACTTCCATCGGTCACCTGCAAGATGGTTTTCATACAGTTTTCTGGCGTTGGTGAATCGTTCCTGCATGTGCCTGGCCGACAGTCTGTGACCGCGCGCTTTATGACATCGCTCCAGCCCAAGATTGTCATGAATTATTCTGGAGACTGTTGCCTGTGAAATACCTTTCCTTTGGGATAGACTTCTCTGTGTGGGGGAATTTTCTTTCAGCACTTCAGACCAGATTTCTCGCACCACCTGAGCTGGGCGTGTTGGCTGGGGCTTGTTTCTGGTCTGCTTCTCTGCTCGTCCACGTTCATTAGATGGTCGCAATTTGTTCTTTTTGATTATTCGACCCACAGTAGCTTTGGATACCACAATACCATTTCGTTTGCATAATTCCACAATGCACGAAAGACTGAAGTTAGTGTCGGAAAGGCCAAACATATACCCTTCCCAAAAAGCTGTGATTTTGGAAGCCATGTTTCAGCATGAAATGTCCCAAATAACAGCAACAAGTGTATACAAAGCTAATCCCCATGAATAGTGGACGAGTCATGCAAATCACATTCCGTCAAGGTCATACGCGGCGTTTAAAGTCGTCTCATTTTATCTGAATCAACCCTCCGTATTTGATTTGTATTTGGAGCCTCGCGGCCCCTATCGAGGCCTCAGAGGACTATATCAATTTTAGTGTGTAATAGCTAAAATTTTAAGCAACACATTATAAATATAAAACATTTCAGTTTTCTGGACTTCTGATTTTAAATTTATAACTTGATTTGAGATTGAGGCCGCAAGGCCCCTGCCAAGAGACTTATATAATATTTAATATAGATTAGCTAAATTTTTAAATTACACACTATGATTAAACAAAATTTCAGGACCGTAGGCCTTTCCGTTCAAATTTTATAGTTTCAATTGTATTTGAGGCCGCCAGGGGCCCTGAGACCTATACCAGTCTCCTTGTATATTGTCTATAATTTTTAATTAAAGTATTGTAAAAATATAAAACTTCAAGTTTTTAGGCCTTTTTATTATTCAAATGTTAGAGCTTATTTTTGATTTGGGCTTCAATGCCCCTGTGGAGACCTAAGAGCCTTATACAAGTTTTTCTTGCATATTAGCTAAATTTTTTAGTAAACTACAAATTTTCAGATTTCTAAGCCTTTTCGTTCAAACATTATAGCTCTGTTTGTGTATAGGGCCCCAGAGAACTATATAAGTTTTAGTGTATAAGTGCTAAAATTTTGAGTACACACCATAAATATGCAAGAATTGAGATTTCTCGACTTCCGGTTCAAAAGTTATAGCTTGATTCGTGACTGGGGGATCAGGGCCCCTGTCAAGACCCAAGAGCCTTATACAAGTTTTTAGTGTACATTATAAATTTTTAAGTAATTTTCTATAAGTAAACAAAATTTCAGATTTCTAAACCTTTTCGTTTAAAAGTTGTTGCTTTGCTTGTGTTGGGGTGTCTGGGGATCTGCTGGGGCCTAAATTACTTTTTTTGTATATTTGCAATATTTTCTTAGTATCACACTTTGAATATACAAAATTGCAGGTTCCTAGGCCTTTCTGTTCAAATGTTATAGCTTCAAATGTACAAAATTTCAAGCCTCTAGGTCAATCCTTTCAAAAGTTATGGTATCAAAATATTACGAGCAGTAGTGGGAGGACTCGCTATACTTCAAATAGAGTTCTTTAAATTCTGATGTCAAACTGTCAAACGCTGACGTCACAAATTGCTGAAAAGCAATGAAAACTCCATAGACTTGATAAGAAATCAGTTGGCGAAACCGCAAAAACACATGGTTTGGTCCACTCTAGAGGATTCGCTATATTTTTCGCTCCGTCCTCTGTAAAGGGCCTACGTGTGTAGAAAATTTCAAGCCTCTAGGTCAATCCTTTCAAAAGTTATTGCATGAGACATACATACATCTGTACCGTCGTTAATAGGGTTTTAGATGATGAAACCCTAGGGGTTCCTATTTAAGATTTCAAAGTTACCCATCTTTCCTCACAAGGGGGGGGGGGGGGGGCAAAATTTTGGCTAATGAATTTCCCCTGCGAAGTAATTCACTTTTGATTTTGGACATTTTTTTCGTACAATGTTTTGTTTTCGAGATATTTCCATGTCTACACTTAAATGGACCACCCTGTATATTTTGACCATGAAGATGTCATCTTGCTGTAATTAAGGATGATTTCATGTCGGATCACCCAGCTAAAGTTTGGAATGACACGCACCATCTCAGATTTTCATTGAATTCCTTATTCATTATTTCTCTTCCCCATGTCCTTGGCAATGTTCACATCTTGGTTGCTGTTCGTGCAATCCCTCGTTTAATTATAAATATCCTGTACATAGGGTTCTGCTGTGGAAGAAGAGTTAATCCACTTATTGTATAAAAAAGGCACTGTTGAAACAAAGCAATGAATCAAATCCTACTGGATCATTCAAAATTTTGCTAAATTTTGGGGATTGAACTGATTTTCCCTTGCTCTTAAATTAATCAGATGTAATATTTTGCTCGATCTCTAATACAGGATGATTCACAATGAATGTAAAAAACTTTGGCATTTTGTTGGGGAGGTCAGGTTGAGCAAAAAATGTCAGAGAAACACAGGTCAATGAAACTTTTTTTACTTGTTTCTACCAAAGTAGAACTTTATTACTTCTTAGAAAACGGTACATTTGAAAATGAATGAGAATGAATGAGTCGTTACCCTGAAAAGCTAATGGGCCCTAATTTTTTTCATTCATTCTCATTAATTTTCCAAATGTAGGCCCTACTGTTTTCTAATAAGTATGGTTTTTGTCCACACACATTCTCATACGGACTGCTTTAGTTACACTTCAAACTTCAAAGCATCCTCACGTGGACAATTGTAAATTGTATGAACTGGGATTTTATCACACAGAGTATCGTATATAATGGCCAAACGAAACTGCAAGGCCATTGATTTAAAGAAGGCTATGATATTGGATGCTGTTGAACGTGGAGACAAATCAAAGATGTCAATTGCCAATGAATGTGGTATTCCAAAATCGATATTATCGATGATCCTTAAACAACAGAAAAACATTCGTAAACTTCAAGCACAAGGGACCATCTGTTCTGTGAAATGTGTTCGTCATGCTATGTACCCTGAACTAGAAGAGGTTCTTGTACTATGGTTACAACAAGCATGACATCAAAACATTCCCATTAGCTTCTTCACGACCGGCATAAATTTTGAAGGAACCTCCCAGGACCAGATTTTATGTACTATCTGACAAACCAGTGACGAATATGCATTCGTCATGTACAATTTTGTAAGAAAATTGATGCTCCCTTTGTTGGAAATTACAGGTCTCCTATCGTATTATATATTTATGGAAAAGTGAGCATGCAATTTGGAACAGAAGGAATAATAAATTCATTACACACATTCATTCAAAACCAATCATTTTAATCATTTGTTCAAATAAATCTATTTCCGAGATTCATGAATTTTTTGGAAGTGTTCAATCCCACATAAACCAGGCATACCTGCACAGCCCATGCACACTGTTCTTGTGTCCTTTCTTTTTTTATTATCAATCGTCCAAATCGGATATTTCTGTATCAGAATCAGGATCTTCGGCATCACTATTTGCATCGACATAATCATAATCATCCATTTTTTACAAAAAAGGAGCAAAAACAAAGAAATATGATGTGCAAATATGACGTACAACAGTGCTGAAATAAGCAATCAAAAAATAAATGCAATGGTTCCATCTATCGACAGGAAAATAGACAGATAAAAGAATAAGCTATTCCAAATGATTTTATTTTTCATTCCTTAAAAACCACATTTTCATTTGGTTAATAGAATTAATAACTGAAAATGATGAACGCATGTTCGTCACTGATTGTGAAGAGGTTAATGTACCATTACTCTGGCAAAAAGCAGCAGAGTTGGCTCTGTTATTAAAGATGCAAAATTTCAAAGCCAGTGACGAATGGTATGACAGATTTAAATCAAGTTTTGGACTGAGCTATAGCTACTATATTATACCGAGCCGTCTCGACCGCCATACCAGAGCCCACTTGTAACAGTATTCCATGCTACGAGAGTGATAATTTTCCTAATCATGGACAGAACTTATGTACATCATGTACGCAGACTACCACCCTGTTTTGTGTGCTGTTCATAAAAAGCGTTGCTAATATGAACAGAGTTCATGGTAAACAGCCATGCATACTACAGACTTCGCATACTATGAACTGATTTAGCATGCATTTACTACACTACTGTTTATAAAAATCGCAACACCCTGATGGAATGGTCTAATCCATATGCAATTTGCAATATTTGCATACAATGGGTCAGAGTATAAATGATTAGATTTTCAGAGTAATTGCTTGAAAGAACACCATGCCTCGACGACGACGAAGGGTACCATATCAACAGCTGACAGACTTTGAAAGAGGACGCATAATTGGTCTGCGTGAAGCGGGATGGTCGTATCGTGACATTGCTGCTCGTGTAGGACGTAATGCAACGACAATTATGTGTGCATGGAGGCAGTGGAGCGAAGAGAACAGGGCACACCGAAGACCAGGCTCAGGAAGACCCAACACGACGACACCGCGAGATGACAGACACCTCTATCGCATGTGTGTAGCAGATCATACAGCCACTTCCACAGTGTTAGCACAACAGTGGGGTGTTACAGTAGGCAGGACAATGTCTGCTAGCACTGTACAACGCCGTTTGATTTCCAGAGGATTGATGGCACGAGTACCATTGTTGCGGATTCCTTTGACTCAAAACCACCGGCGCCTCAGGTTGCAATGAGCCCATCAACACCAACAGTGGCAAGCTGAATGGCAACAAGTTGTGTTTTCGGATGAGTCAAGGTTTAACTTGCAGCACCATGACGGCAGGATACGAGTCAGAAGACATCGTGGCGAGCGCGACCTTCCAGAATGCATCCTGCAGCGTCATTCAGGACAAATGCCAGGGGTGATGGTGTGGGGTGCAATCAGTTACCATGGCCGTTCCCGTCTGATCAGAATCCATGGCAATCTGAACAGTGACCGGTACATCAGGGAAATTGTGCAACCCGAGGTCATCCCCTTCCTGCAGAACCTTCCAGGCGCTGTATTCCAACAGGACAATGCCCGACCGCATGTGGCCAGAAATGTCCTCGCCTTTTTCCAAGTACATCAGACGCCCTTGTTCTCCTGGCCTGCTCGTTCACCAGACATGTTCCCAATCGAACATGTGTGGGACAGGGTTGCTCATCGATTGGCTCGTCAAGACTCCTGCAGCAGCAACTGTGGATGAACTGTATACCCGTGTAGACAGAGCATCGCAGGACATTCCCCAGGCCCTTATTCAGAGCTTGTTTGACTCAATGCCACGACGTTTAGAGGCTGTATTTACATCCCACGGTAGTTTCACCCGATACTAATGTGACAATAAAACGCATTGTATTGACCTGAAAATCTAATGGTTTCTTTTCTGACCCATGATATGCAAATGCTCCAAATTTAATGCAGATTGGGCTATTCCATCAGGGTGTTGCGATTTTTATAAACAATAGTGTAGTTCGTAATAATGAGATTTGACTGAAAATGATGTTTCTGAGATGCCACCATTAAAAGCATTACTTGAAGAAAAAATTCATACCTCTATAGTTAATCTACATATCACTACCAAATTTTTACCATTTATCAATCAAAATATGTATATTTCAGAAAAAATGTTGCGTAAATCTTGCCTACCCTGAGAGACACTAAAATTTAATTAGTTTTTGAATTAATGTATTATTAAGTGCAATAATTTTGTATATATTATGGACGACCACTAGGCCCTAACTCGTCGGTCTTGAACCATAACGGACCTAGTTGGACGTTATTATATCTTACTCAGTCATATTAAATAAAATAAATAAATAAATAATTCATTGCTTTATCAAGCCAGTATTATTGCATCTGGCACAGGAGCTACCAAGTCCACTTTTTATTAAATAATTATTATACCTCTAATCACCCGCCAGAGACCTTGCAAGTCGGCTGATGGCCATTTAGGCTCTGGATGGGGCTTATTGTATATATATAAATAAATAAATAAATAAATAAATAATGTTTTTTTAATTTACAAATTCAGTACCTTGTAATTTAGCATATTTTACACAGACACTATGCATCATAATAGAGAAGTACCTACTTTAAATATTCTACTATAATACGAAACATTTTTACCTGAAAAACCACCTAAATTTGTAGGATCGCATTATACAAGAGGGAAAACTTAGCACTGCAAACAGCTGGGGAGGGGGAATCTGACGAACTTCAAATGAAAATATTGGTGTATTATAGTGCCTTAAACAATATATACTGATTGGAAAAAGAAATTGGACACTTTCGATTTTAAACGCTTTGTCGAATATCTAGAAAAATACTTGACGAATTATCCTGAAACTTAAGGGATGTAAAGAGCATGTTACACCACATATATTTCAGCGAAGGTTTTGTTACGAAGGCAAATAGGGGACCAGCAACAAAGTGAACCAAAAAAATAATGTTTGGGATCACCCTGAAAAAAATAACCCTTGAAATGCGTTGAAACTTTAGCATAGGATTAAAAAGCTTCTTTTACTTATCCGTGTTCATTTATATGAGAATAGCACATATATTCATGGAGATATAAAGATTTCTTAAAAAAAGTCGAATTGTTTTCGTAAGTTTTTTGTTTATAATATGCAGCGTATTCAACCCAATGCAATGCCATTTTCAGGAAACTTGACAAATTATAACAGAGACAACACCCTGCAATCAGAATATGAAAATATTAAATATTTGATAAAATATGAGCATTTTTACTAAATAATGTTTAACTGCGCATGCACAAGCGTTACCAAAATGTCTTTTGAATAATTTATTAGTCAAATGTATAGCGCTACTCCTATAAAAACTCCAAGCAAATATTGTGAAAATTCAGAAAGATATCGCCGATAGAATTGAATATCAAGTTCTTCTCCTTACGCTGATATGAAGTCAATATGCCTTCATACCAGCATTAGAAGAAGTTAGTTACTGGTATCTGGTCCAAAAATAAAAATTTGGAGAACATCCCTTATCGTTTTGTTTATTTTTGAGAGCGACTGAAATTCAACTCATTCTATCGACGATATCTTTCTGAATTTTCAAGATATTTGCTTGGGCTTTTTAGAAGAGTAGCTCTATACATTTGGCTAAGAAATTATGTAAAAGACATTTTGATAAATCTAGCGCATGCGCAGTTAAGCATTATTTAGTAGAAATGCTCATATTTCATCAAATATTTAATATTTTCATATTCTGATTGCAGGGTGTTGTCTCTGTTATAATTTGCCAAGTTTCCTGAAAATGGCATTGCATTGGGTTGAATACGCTGCATATTATAAACAAAAAACTTACAAAAACAATTCGATTTTTTTTAAGAAATCTTTATATCTCCATGAATATACGTGCTATTTTCATATAAATGAACACAGATAAGTAAAAGAAGCTTCTTAATCCTATGCAAAAGTTACAACAAATTTCAAGTATTATTTTTTTCAGGGTGATCCCAAACATTATTTTTTTGGTTCACTTTGCTGTTGGTCCCCTATTTGCCTTCGGAGCAAAACTTTCGCTGAAATATATGTGTAGTAACATACTCTTTACCACCTGAAGTTTCAGGATAATTAGTCAAGTATTTTTCTACATATTCGACAAAACATTTAAAATTGAAAGTGTCCAATTACTTTCTTCCAATCAGAGTATATGATACATTAATTCGTTTTTTATCTCAATTTCCCATCCAGTTTTATGTCGACAAAAGCTAACGGGGGGAGAGAGGGTAAAATAAACTTTGAACTGATGAATTTCAAAAGAAAACTAGCATAAAATATTTAATCTAATGGTACATTACAGTACATACGTATGATTTCATACAGTTTAAACAATATACATTGCATTAATTTGCTTTTTTTTCTCAATTTCCCATCCACTTTTCCATCACCAAAAGTTAACTTGGAAGAGGGGTATGATAAGGTCGTATTTTTCCTTTTGTAATTTTGTTGTGGTCAAAGAGTCTTTTATTTATTTTATTCCATTACTTTTATCCACATTTCTTTCCCTTTTCAATTTTTCTGGTGTTTGTAATAATTTTTTCCAACTCCCGAAAAGTTTCTTACAGTACTTAATGCATGAATACATAATGTGTACTTTAATAATGTCAAAAAATGAACATACAATAAAAGTACATGTAATCTACCATAACTGTATCATTTTTGTCTTCTTAAAAATTAAATACCCTTGTATTATTTATAGATTTTTTTAGTAAACCATCATCTGTACTGTATTAAGGAAATTTTTGAAGAATCGGACGATAATGAATCAGACTTTGAAGTTTTTTAATTGTATATGTTCGGGAAAACTCAGATTTTTTTTATGTAAAAATAGCTATAATTTTATTTGTAATTATTCTATTTTTTTCTATTCTTTAAGTTTTTTTTTTACTGTTTTGCAAACAGTGATTGTTGAGTATATATTGTTTTAATAAATGTTAATTAAAAAATCTCCACGTGATTATCACTGTCTGCAGCTAGTTGTCCCTCGCGAATAATTTTCGTGATCACGAGGATGTGTGTCCCACTATTGTTCTTTCCGTGGTTACTGTTTTTTTTATTTCAGACAGACCACTTCCAGCTTCTGACTTGACCAGTCGTCCCTCCTTCTGGTCCTCCACGTCCTTGCTAGCCTGCAGCATGTCATTCAACTTCCATTTATCATTTTCATTCCAATGCTCTGCAAATTACTCCTACCCTGCCATTCGATGTTTAGTTTCTTATTGAATTTCTCACTTTCTCATGGCAGCCATGATTCTTTGCCGAGCAACATTGTTTTGCGGGTTTACCCATAAGGTAATAATGAAATTTCTTTTAATGCTATTTCAACAATAACGCGCATAAGGGACACCATGCTGCACATTTTCAATCTTATTCCCCATTAATAATTAATTATTATTTCGCCGTCTTTCTTTAGACATTAAATGGGAATCTTGAAATTTCTTTTCCTTATTTTTTTATAAAGAATTGGTCTGTCTCAATTTTTTTTATATTTAATCTCAATTTGCTCAATGTAGCAATTAATATTTCTCATTACAGTGTTTTGATGTATTTAACGTACATTTAAGTATTTCTTTATTTTATTCCGAGAAATATTTTCTTTTGTAATTGAGATCGCAATGCCTATTCCTCAATTAAATCATATTGTATAGAACATTTCTTTTGTACAGAATTTTTGTATTTTATAAATAAATATCGCAATTTTTAAACAAAATATAAGTCTTTTAACGAGCCACGTTTACTCTTAAGTTTTGGGGTTCTTTCTTTTAAAGTACCACCCATTAAATTCTATTTATTTTGTTTCCCCCTCTGAACAGTATACATCCAGGTTATTCATATTTTATTTCTCTTAAGTTAGCGAGGAATCAAAAAATGGGGATCGCATTATAGTAGAATACTTACGGTATGTGAAAATATGGCCTAATAGAAAATGAAGGTAGACTAGCCAAATAATTTAAAATATTGTATTGTTCCATGCATAAATTGATAATTAGATAAGGAAATAATCCCAGATTGAATTAGTCATAATTCATTTATAAAATTGTTTTGATGAATTGGATTTTCTTAACTAGATGAAATAAGTGGGAGGATTTAGAGCAGAAAGCGAATGATACAACTTTTAACACTTGCTCCTGCTTCATGGAGCAAGAAAAAAAAATTCTTGGAAGAGTTTCATGCAAGTGAATATGCTGCTTGCCAAGCAAGAAACCTTATCAGAGACAAAGGAGTCATGGCTTTACCTGAGCCATGAAAAGGAAAAACACTCATGGAAAACATAGTTGAATTGGTGAACTTTTACCAAAGTGATGAGTATTCTCGAATCATGCCCAGGGAAAAAAGGACACAGTCAGTATTTCTAAAAATGCACAGTACAAAATAGATTAATACTTACTAATTTAAGTGAATTGTGTTTTGCTTTTGAATTTGTGTATCCCAACATTAAAATTGGTATCTCGAAATTCTGCATGCTGTAGCCAAAATAGCATGTATTTCCAAGATCTTGGAAAATGTTCCATTTATGTTTGCACAACCCACCAAAATGTACTTCTGCTTCATGCTTGTTGTATAGAAGACACATACGAGGACCTGCTTGGTATTTAGTTTGTTGTATAGAAGACACAGACAGACTGCATGCTTGGCATTGCTCTCAATGCCCATCAAGTGAGATTTTGAAAAGCTTTCTACTTGGAATATTTGAAGAGGAAGTCTCATACAGTTCATGGGTGTTGACAGATAGAACACAGCAGGCGAAATGCACTGTGACATTTGATGAATAATTGAGAAACTAGAGAATTTGTGCCCCAAGTATTTATAACTAAAGCCCAGGTAAACTTTCTGAAGGAAATGAAAGGAAACCGTATGAAAATACTTGGACTTCAGTGAAAATACTCATACGTCATTGAAGATGAAGCACAAAGGTATCATTGGAAAAGTGACAGTTATAATCTACACACGTGTCCAACAGTCTCAAGACCTACTTGTTTCAAGTGGGTGCATCTTGTCTGATGAATTGGAGCATGATGCAGCCTATGTGTACGAAACACAAAAAATAAAGAAAAAATTTCCTCTTGTAAGAAATGTACTTTATTCAATGCAGGATGTGCTGCACAGTACAAGAACTGCAAAAACTTTTTTTTTTATTTTTTATTCGGACCCATTACGTCCATCCAGGGCCTGTACGGCCAATGGCCGACGAGTTGGGTCCCTGGATGGACCTGGAATTGACGACTGCTGTATGTTGGTCGGAGCAGCCGGGGGGGGGGGGGGGTGAAGATTGTGTATCACTGATGGTCGCCCATCCAGTGACTAGCCGTGCCTGATGTTGCTTAACTTCACAGAAATTGTTGTGTATTTAGTGAAAGTCCACCAAGCCACAGTCTCCCCCACATTCTCAATCATGATTTTGCATTAGTGGCTTCATGGACATTTTTTGCAACCAGTCACAGAAAATCTCCTTGCGACAGCATTGGTGCAACAATTAAGCGGCTGGTTACCCGAGGAAGCCTTCAAGCATGTCCTTCTGATGTAATAGACTCCACTGAAAAAAGTCTTTAATTTCTGCGAGGCACGAGTCAAAAACATATGATTCTGGATATTTATAAAAGAAACACTTTTAGAAACGCGTCGGCAGCTGGAAGCAGACTCTCCAAAGCAAAAACAAGTCCTAGTACAATTTACGTGGCTTTCACCATTTCATTCCTGTATCTGAAGATTCAATTGCAACAAAGAGAATTAATTTTTATGACGACTTCAGCTCCATTTTCCATTTCTCTGGACAGCAACCAGCAGACATATTTAAAATATCACATATCTCTACAAGCTCATAATTTGTATGCATTTATGACAGTCACTGTTTTTATGGATTAGCACTTTCTAAACATGAAGAGGAAGATGATGTAAAAGTGAAGTTCATGCACTCATATGACCCTGCACTATCGTTTCATTGGCCTCCACATCTGTCATGTTCCTATGTGTAACATTATTTTTTGTGTTAGTCCACCCATTACCAAGGGATCTGGATGGATGTATTACTTTCCTGAAAAGGACGTGGATTTTGTACAAACATTTTATTTGTAATTATTCCATTAGTTGATTATCCTAATTAACAATAAATCTAAAATTATACCTGTTAATTTTTACACTTTTTAGTCATTATTGTAAACTGTGTTCTGGACCAGTTTTTCCCGTAAAGTTAATTATAAATTTTTCAGTATATGTGTATTTTAAGTATACCAAAGCTCATACTAATTCAGGATTCGTTAATACTTGCGGAAAATAAAGATAAAACTTAATGAAATGTTAACACACTAGCAGCATATACTTCCGGTATAATTTCTTATGCACATTCTGCGTTATCTGTCACTAAGGAGGTGGTTTTCCGGATTGCTACACTCAAAGCTGACATCTTAAACCCGCTACTCCATAGAACTCCAATTTTTCTTGTCATGAACTTCATCCATATCACTAAAATTTTTAAGTCATTTAATTTGTAAGTTAAAAAGAAACTATATTAGCAATCAAAATACCATCATTTTTCTTTCACACCCTTTTAGCCCATACTTTGAAGTTCAAATTTAAAAGAAAAAAAAAAAGTGACTTGGTAGCTCCTGTGCCAGATGCAATAATACTCACTTGATAAAGCAATGTTTTTGCATGTAATATTATATTAATTAAAAAACTAATTAAATTTGAGTGTCTTTCAGAGGTAGGCAAGATTTATACAATATTTTTTTCTGAAATGAACCGTATATCTTCCAATAGTAGCCCCCGGCGTCTATTTTTTCAACTGAATCACTAACCGGGGTGTTTATTAGAGACAGACGTTTATTTAGCAATCTGTCTTTATTTAAATGATAATTCTGGCTTTGTTCAATAATCCACATTAGTACCAATTCCTCAAGTTCTTCGCTGATTAACTTGGCACCACCTCCCTGCATTCGTTTACTTTTGCAGCTTTGAGAGCCTTCAAACTTTCATATTGTTTACGCCGCTCTCTCACTCGCTTAGGATCTACTCCGAATTGACGTGCTGCTGCTTTGCTTGAATATTCCACAATGTTTATTTTAAACACCACATCATATGACCGCTTTGGAGGCATGTCTTTTTTTTAAACAGAATATGGTGGTGCACATTTAACAGTCCTTACGAACAGGATGCCTTGATAACTAAGGGCTGAATAGCAGAGTGCACACGTGAACCCCGAAAACGGCTTGAACAGTGTAGCGCACCCTCGGGCGAGCCAACTAAACAGGATTCTAGGGACGGAGTGTCGACAGTGTTTGACTGAAATAAAGCAATTGACTATGAAGTAAACGAAATTGAATACCCCTTTATTATAATTAACAAATACACAGGATTAATTATTGAGATTTTCACGAGTATCAATTATTACATACAGTATTCTTCAGATGGACAACCCGTGGGTGTTAATTAAAGTTCATTTTGAAACTGACTAAGATAAAACTGAATTATATCACAGGGTAGACTAATTGATTTCTCGGTCAAGTGAGTTCATAGTACAGCTTTATATTCGGGCAATTTTGAACTCAATTATGTTCAAAACGGAAGAGTGTAATCTCTCCCCAAAGATTTAAATTAACAAAGTTCTATTTTGTCTAATCATTAAAAAACACACGAGCTCGTGGGGGACTATCGTCGCAATCTTGCATTGATATAGGGATTCTTTTCTACACTTTCACCGTCAATGCCTCTCTAGTAGTCTATGGAAGTCGTTTTTGTGTTGGAATTCTCAGCAGGGGGGGTGGGGGGGGGGGAGAAAAGCGAAGAGGGGGAGGGATCGGACGAGGGGAATGTTAGTACAGGGAAAACCCACCCATTATCTGCTGCTGATAATTCTGCTTGTCATCATGGTGCGTTTATAGAGTATGTTCATCAGAGCTGAGCGTCAGTGTGGTTTGCGACGTTGGAACGAATTCCTAAGCAGCTATGCCGATTTTCCACGTTATTGGCCCAAGGATAGCACATCGATCCTATACGAACAAAGAAAATGAGAAACAAAACTCCAAGTAGCATAAACAAGTAAAGGCTTCCTTATTTAAAAGGTCCAGAACTCAGAGTAAATATTCATCTGTTTATGAGGTGATGCAAATAAAACATTCAATTTCAGATCTCTGCACGGCGATCTGCAACAATCCCAGGACGAGCTTGCGTTTGACCTCTCAGGTAAGGCTCAGAGTCCGGAGTCAGGATCGGCTGTGAGTTTATCATTTTTTTTTTTAATAAACAATATATTTTCATTTTCAGCCGTCGCGTCAAGAGAGAGAGTTTACTGACTTCGGGTGACCTTCACTCCATCATCAAAGTAACGTCAAGCTGAACTTCCTCGACTTCAGCCTTTTCATTTTTGCTCAAAAAAACCTTAGTTTTCAACACCGTTGGCGTTTGCTTTCCTGGTAACTTGGATCTCAGCTGTTCACAACAGTAAACAACAAAGGGTGACGGGCAAGAATTCAAATTGTTTCATTCATAAACTCATTAAATAAAGTCTCTTTTACTCATGCTCATAGACTGATAATTTCGTCATTGCAATAATATAACAGGCACAGGTTAAGTTTCAACTAAACATACACAACTCATGGGATCAACGACGGGAAAGGTGGGGCACAACTCAAAAAATTACGTTGGGTCCTTATAACAGCTGCATGTAGGAGAATCTCCGGCATGTATTAGTGACCAGCGTTATTTAGCAATTTTAATTTTGAAACCCGGCGTTTATTAGAGACCAGCGACAATTGGAGACTAGGCATCTATTAGAAGATATATGGTACATACTCTATAGTGATATGTAGATTAGCCATAGAACTGTGAATTTTTTCCTTAAATAATTCTTCTAATGAAATGCTTCTTGGAAACATCATTGAAGTGCAATTTTCCAAAATTTTGACATTTTTATATCTCAGAAACTATGTATGCTAGAGAGAAAAGTTTTTTACATAATTCAGTAACTTGGTGCTAGAAACAAGTAAAAATAAAAAAAAAAAATTGTGAAAATTTGAGTTGATGGGTGTCATGGCCTGGGTAAATTGCCATGGAATGACCCATAACTTACTTGAGAGAAACATTTCTTGTACAATCTTTGACAAAAAAAAAAATATGATGCACTTCCAAAAAATGAACCACTCATGATAAACATGTACATATCTTCATACAAGATACACAAATGATCATCAAAGTTTCTAAGAAGTGACTGAACTGACCTGGACACTGCAGAATCCTATAGTCATACAACAAGAGCCATGATCTAAGGGGCCATTTCTGTTGAGAGCCAGAACCTCTTGGTAGTTCTCTGTGGAGTCTTCGTACTGCAGATTGCAGAAGTCTGCAAATTTTAAAACAGAAGAATTAGAAGATACATATTAACATATCACATCAGATAAAATTACTGCATCCTTTCCAAAATATGGCTGTACAAAAAGAAAAAGAAAAAAAAAAATTGGCTTTTACTCTACTTTCACAGAGGACCAATAATGATTCAGGATTTCAAGTTAAATACAGGATGGTTATTAATAAGAGGACGAGTCAAAAATTATTTGTGTTTTCACCAAACACACCTTCAAGGTTGTCATACTGCCTTCTGTGCATGATTGATTAGAATTGGTACGACTGCAATTACCTGTGCTAAACTTGATCCTGATCGCGTCATTTGCCTTCTGGCTATTACAGTGTAAACCCGTTTCACTAGCAGTTTGCTCCAAGGAGGAACAACGAGCAGTGATCTGATTTCTCTGGTCAGAGGGTATGAAAGGGGACTATGGTTAACAGGGTGAGATCTATTACAGTGTAACATAAGAAAACAAGAAGAAGCCAGCAATTTCCATCAAATGCTAACATCTATTGTTGAAGAAAGTGTTGTTGTTGCAGACAATGCCTGCCCGCACAAGACTTGCCACATAAACAAGTTCAATTTTGAAGGTACATGAACACCTTCCCTATAGTCTCCCTCAGATTTTTATCTATTTGAGTCGCTCAAGGATGCTTTGAGACGTCATCGATTTTTCACAGACTTAAGACGAACAGGAAGCGATGCACACTGACGGGCGCCATTTTGAACACAAAATATAAAGTGTGATTGTCGCTATGTCCATAAAAACCAGGCATATTGTTTGATCTGCAAATGCATTACAAGTGTTTCAATGGAATTCCTTATTCATTATTTCTCTTCCCCATTTCCTTGGCAAAGTTCACATTTTGGTTGCTGTTCGTGCAATCCCTTGTTTAATTATAAAAACCCTTATATTGGGTTCTGCTGTGGAAAAAAAGAGTTAACCCACTGAATGTGTAAGGAAGGCATTGTTGAAACAAAGCAATGAATAAAATTTGGGATTGATGATTTTCCCTTGTCCCAGTAACTGTATGAGCTTTGCTCCTAAATTAATCAATGATATTTTCCTTGATCTCTAATACAAGGTGATTCACAATGAATGTAATAAACTTTGGCATTTTGTTAGGGAGGTCAGGTTGAGCAAAAAAATGTCGGAGAAACACAGGTCATACATCTTCCAATTAGATACAGAATTACGAAAAGATCAAAGTTTTATAAGTGTTGCAACAAATAGGTAAAGAAGACATGTTATGAACTTATAATTTATTTATTTATTTATTTATTTATTTATTTATTTATTTATTTATTTAAGAAAAAGAAGAATTTTTACATTGAGCCTGATCCAGAGCCTGTATGTGGTCTCCGGAGGGAATGCTAATTTATAGTTATATGATTTCGATTACAATATAAATAGAGAGATCGTATATTAATTTACTTATTATCGTAGAGGCCAAACAGGGAAAACTGAAATTCTGAAAGGATTTTAAAGCAACCATTAAATAGTGACCTTTTTATAGTGCAAATGTTTGACAACTGTGTGCATATCTGGTACATCCCTCTCAACTTAAACATAAACAAAAAGTATTATTGAGGATTCTAATTCACAAAGGAGGAAAACAGTATGAAATTAAAGCATAAAACATGTAAACTAATTCTTAATATTTTATATAAAATAAAAGCAATTGGCAAACATGACCATGTACAGTCCTGGGAAAAATGATAGGAACTTTTGTGTTTTCAACATAACATTTTTAATAATGAATTTATTTCAACGAAACTTTACACACCTGTGCCACACTGCATTGACACCACTGGTTTCAATTCAGTCAAAATATTTAAAAAATTAGTTGAGCCACAACCAATTTTTGAAAAAAAAGGGTGGAAAAAATGATAGGAACCCCTTCAGTTATCATGAGATTGCTCGTATTTAATACTTTGTAAATAAATCATTTTTGTTGATCACATGAAACACACGGTCCTTTATAGATTCTATTAGTTTTTCAAGAGTTCTGCACGAAGTTTCTTCCCAAGCCTCAAGAACAGCCTGTTTGAGACTCTGGACATTCTCAAACTGACGCCCATTCTTATAAACGGACCGAACCATGATTCCCCAGATATTTTCGATGGACTTCTGGACTTCTTGCAGGTCATTTCATAACCCTGATGTTTTTGGTCTTGAACTACTCTATAGTCGATTTGGAAACGTGACATGGGGCATTGTCCTGCTGAAATATCCAATCTTGGCCTCCGATGATTGGTCCAAATGGGATAAGATACTTCTGAAGCATTTCTTGGTACTTGACGCTGTTCATGCGGCCATCTACAAACACTAATTCCACCTTTCCACTGGCACTGAATGCCCCCCAAACCATAACTGAACCGTCACCCTGGATGCGCTTTGGTTCCTTTCATAAATCGTGCCAATAGTAGTTCCAACCATCAGGGCCATCGAGGTTGAACTTTTTTTCATCACTAAAGATGACTGATTCCATTCGGAAGTCCAGGTTTGATGCTGTTTGGCTAGCTGAAGACGATCGACTTTGTGCCGGTTGGTAAGAGGTGGTTTCCGTTTCATTTTCTGGTGTTGGAGATGAGGACTTGGTTGAGATAGTTATTAATAGTTCTTCAATGAGCCTGTGTTCCAATCGCCTGTTTGATGGAGTTGGCAGAAATTTGCTTGTTGCTTGCCTTGCGAAGAATTCGACGGTGGTCTCTATCACTAAGTGCTTTAGGCCTTCCAGTCGTTTTCTTTGTACCATACGATTCTGGATTTTTCAGGAAAGATGAAATTACTTGCTTGGACCTTCCAATCAAACGAGAAATTTCTGCTTTTGACATGCCTTCTTCTTTATATGCCATGATTTTTCCTCTCTCATAATGGGTAAGTTGTTTATCACGTCCCATTTTGAAGATACTTAGTGAACAAGTTTTATTTTATCAGAGATATGTCTTCTTGTTCAGAATTTCATTAATATGCAATGGTGAGAAGGTCTCACATTCCCAGTTTGGGGGGGAAACAGATTATTCTTTTAGTTCTTATCATTTTTTCCACCCTTTTTTTCAAAAATTGGTTGTGGCTCAACTAATTTTTTAAATATTTTGACTGAATTGAAACCAGTGGTATCAATGCAGTGTGGGCACAGGGTTTGTAAAGTTTCATTGAAATAAATTCATTATTAAAAATGTTATGTTGAAAACACAAAAGTCCCTATCATTTTTTCCAGGACTGTACTTCATGAAGACAAAATTATCAAGTAAAGTACTTGTAGCACTTATTGATTTCACAATGCCCACCCCCTTCATATTTTCTACATTTTTTGACGTAGAAGGTTGAAACTCTGAACACAGCTTACCATAGGCATGTCTATGTCAGTATTTAGTTTGGTATTGATTGACTCACTGGGGTCTGAATTACTGGGGTGGGAGTTAGAGGGGACCAAGTTATCTACGTGGTATTTGAAGTCAGGGCTTCTGCTACTTTCCTGTACCGTCCCTGAGGGGATTAATCTCTTGTTTCATAGTTGGGAGACTCTCTTACTAACTGATATGTTCTTCTTCTTCCATAGCTTTATGCCATCTGTTTGGGGTTGGCTTTTGAAGTCTTCTTTTGCCATTCCCTCCTGTCCTGTGCCACCACATTCCTCATATCCTCTGTATCACCCTCCATCCATGTCCTTTTTGGTCGCCCTCTGTCCCGCTTCCCTTCCACGTTCATATGCAATGCTTTAAATATTGACTCTCGACTCCCTCTCCTCATGACATGCCCGAACCACCTCAGCCTACTTTCCTTCAATTTCTCCTCTATAGGAGTTATTCCTAAACTTCCCCTAATGTGTTCATTCCTCACCCTATCCTTCCTAGTAACTCCACACATCCACAGCAACATCCGCATTTCTGCCACATGCAACCTACACTTCTGGATCTTCTTAGGTACTCAGCACTCTGCCCCATACAACATAGGGCAAAGTGATCACTTAATTCTAGGTGAAGATTAAAGCTACGCAATTTGAGTTAGTTTTCTCAGATTCACACACATCCAATACCTCAAAACAATGGGAACAATCATCTGAAGCAATCACAGTTATATACTCCAGCATTTTTTTAATATTAATCTTTTGACAAATATGTGCAAATTATCCACTTTACCCCACCATGTGGGCAAAGCGGATCATACACACAGGATAGCCTAAGAGGTTATCCTTCATAGGATGCCAATGACACCGGAGATTTGAAAATTCAAGTTTCTTCACACATATCTTCAAACCTTTGCCTCTCAAGCTTCTAGCTGCAGAATTGGATGATTTTTCCCGTTTCTGGCGAGCTTGTCAATATTTCGGATCGTTTTCTCTTGACACTTCATTTACACACTTCTCCAACAGTCTTGGTAGGCAATGGTCTCACATCTTTCCTGATCCACTTTCCCCCTTCATCAATTATCCACTTTGCCCCATCTTCTCACTTTACAAACAAAAAAATTCCATTAAGTCTAACAGGCAAAAACTCTAGCCATTCTTCACCTCAACCAGCTACAAGAAATTCTATTTGTTACATCCTCATCAATCTCTCCATACTGCTGTATGACTGAACCTAAGTATATTTAAACTGATTCGTCTGCTGCACTACCTGATCTCCCAACCTCACACTCACTTCATTCCCACCGCTCCCTCCAAGCAGCATGCAACGTACTCTTTGTTCTACTAATACTCCAACCATTTTCTTCTAACACTTTTCACCAATTCTCCGGTCTTGCACTCAGGCTCCCCTTATCCTGGTCAATCAACACAACATCTTCTGCAAACATCATACACTAAGGTGTTTCTCCTTCAATGTCACCAGTCGACTCATCTAACACCAGAAGAAAGAGGAATGGACATATGGCTATTCCCCTACCCTATATTCACAGTGAACTTCCTAGTATCACCACAAGCATTCTTAACTCTATACCCTGTCTCAGCTTTAGTTGAGAGTGACGTCACGAGTGAAACGGTTATGGTTTATCCGCATGAAGAAATAGTTCGAACAATTTTCTATATAAGCAATAAGTCTACTCGTGGAATTGTTCAGGGCTCGAGCATTGGTCCACTCCTGTTTGCTGTTGCTACTGCTTCGATATATAGTCACCATTTCAACACAGAAATCTGGAGTTACGTTGACGATAATTTCCTGTTTGCAACTTATCCCATTCAAGATCATAGCTTGGTCCAGGAATTTCTTCATCAAGACTTGATATATTTATCAAATTGGTATGGTAGTAGAGGCTTGTGTCTCAATACTACCAAAACCAATATAATGGCTGGTCCGAAAGTAGGAAATTCTACAAGTACAATTAAAATACTTGGCATTGTTTTTGATCCGCATCTTAGGTTCAATGACCACACTGACCAACTCATTACTACTCTTCATCGTAAGACTTATTTGGTCAAAAGATTAAGATCATTATTGAATATTACCCAAATTTGTCAATTCATTGCAGCTGTTATTGTTCCGAAAATAGAGTATGGGGCCGTATTTTGGTCTTCATCTACGACAGTGAATATTAAGAGGTTAACGGTAGCGTATAACCGTCTAATTAGGACCGCCTTTAAAATGAATAGGCTAGACTCTGTAACGATGAAGTGTTCGAACCATCAATTACCGATTCTTGGTTATATTAGTAAAGCGTCATTGACCATCGAATTATCTATAGCTTTACGAGAAGAAACTCATCCAGCAGCGTTTGTCAAGACATGGTTCACTTCTCAAAAAAATATTCGAGTAACCCATCGGTTCTTATTTGTTATACCCATCATAACGTCTGCATATAGTTCCAAACGATTCCCTTACAATGCGGTAACTCTTTGGAATGACTTACCATTTGAAATACGTTCATCGGTATATTCGTGCGTTTCAACTCGATGTACTGCCTCCTGCCGTCACCTAAACCGTCGCTTACAAAATTACTATATTGAACAACAATAAAAAGTTTTATTTTGTCTCCATTTTTAATTGGTTTGCTGTGATCATTTGGTTTCTTTTTATAAGTGTTCCATTTTGTTTCAAGTCAAGGTCATTTTCCTCTTTTAATCTGTAGGACGTTGTTCCTTTATTTTTAGTCTCTCTCAAACTTTACTCTATCAGAGTGCTCGAAATTAATAATAATAATATAAAAAGCTCAAAATTCTTTCTGCAATCATATTTCATATTTTTCTTCTCGATATAATAAAAAATCAGCAGATAGAAAAGCCATTTGATGAAATTAAAAAAAAAACAAAAAAAAACAAACAAACTACTTAAAATGAAGTTGATCTGTAGTCGAGATTATTTGATTGTAAAATGAAAATGGCGGCGTCTTGTTCCTACGTGAAGAACTAACATGAAAGATGTCAGAAATCGAAGACGATAGAGTTTACACGAAGAGGATTAAAATATTTTAAACATTAACTTTAAAAAATGATATCGGACTGATACCATTCGACTAATCTACTTCGAGAAGCCACGTGATTATAGGACGGTCTAGCGTAGTACAAGTCTAATGGCAGAAGGATACGATGTTGTGCACTATGCCCGGTAAACGACGTCGTTCCGTGACGTCACTCTCAACTGAAGCTGAGACAGGGTATAGTCACGGACCCCGCATATATATCCTGTATGAACTGTATGTATCCCCATGACACACATTTCCTCTGCAACACTTTCCAAAGTACATCCCTTGTGACCCTATCATGATATGTTCTCTTTATAAAAGTGATAACAGTTGAAGGCTATTGAAATTGAAACTTTGAATAGTGCTGGGCCCCCAATGGTCATGTTTGCCAAATATTTGTTGGTTTTTTTTTATTATAATCTATAAAATATTAAGAAATAACTGAGTTGGGTCCGTTATTGCTTTGCATAATGTGAAACAATAATTGACCCGGTTATGAAATAACTATGTTTATTACGTTGCTAATATGTTTCGGTTTACACCATCATCAGAGCAAGATTTTCCAAGGAATAAGGAAACTATACAGGGTGATTCTGAAAAAGTGTGTATAACTGTAAGCAATGACAGAGGTGACAGAATGAACATTTCCTTTTAATACAACCTGGGTTCGAATTTGAATGCTGAGATACGAACAGAAATAAAAATGCTACCACCAAGATCAACAAATTAATAACTCAGGCTCTGCAATGCCTAGAATAATAAATTTTGGAGGAATAATATGGTACATAAAACTCTGTATACTGTTAAAGTTTGATCGAATTCCAACAAGAAGTTTCAGAGTTACGCACTCAACATTAGTTAGCCTCGGCTCAAGATGTATATTCCCGATTGGTTAGCATTCAAATTCGAGTTTAGCAACAATTTATAAAGATTCAAGTTTGGGGAGCCAGGGTTGAATAGGGCAACGTATATAAGTTGCTCTATTATATACACAGCGCTATTCCGTCCTGGCTCCCCAAATTCGAATCTTTGTTTAGTTATTATGTATCATCAATAGCAGTGGCGAATGCACTTTCGGCAACTCTACAGAATTGGGCTCACTGGGCGGGGCTTCACCTATGCCATGACACATGTCACAGGTTACGTATAAAATAGCATTTGAAAGCTTATAAATTTAATAAGGACTCATTTGTCGGGGTTCCCGATAGGAAAGTGGTTAACGTTTTTGACTATCTTCTCTATAGCTAGGTTCAATTCCCCTTTCGTTGACTTTTTTTTTTCAAAAATTATTTTATATGTTTCTTCAATATTAAATAACACTGAGAGTAAATAAGCAGTAAATGCAGCATGTGAAAAGTAAAAATAAAAAATATAAATAAAAAATAGTAAATAAATATCTTATTCTATTATCTGTTTCTTCATTTCGTCCAAATTACTTTGTTAGTTTTTACACGGATTTTGATTTTGTTTGCATTTTTATATATTTTAGCACATCTTCATTTTGCTCAAGTTTGTTTTTTTTTTCTCTTATTTTACAATTTTAAATACATTCGAATTTTGTGCTCTGTAAATATGTTTGTTCCATAAATGTTTTCTAACTGTGTATTTCATATTTGTATATGTACCGTCCAATGGTGCAAAGCAACTTCAGATAACTAGTGGTCTCCCGACTCATTAGTTTTCATAATGTGTATTAATCCCCAGTGTTTGCTAGTTTCAGGTTTTTCTTTTATTCGCCCAAGAAAATAAATTTTTTCAAGCTTCTGCCAAATAACCCATCCTCTCTATGGAGAGTGCCAATGCTTTTTCTTCTAATTATTTTACTTTATGCATTCTAATCTGTAATTTATTCTCCTGTCATGACAAATTAGTAAAATATAAAAATTATTTTTATTAAAAATCCTTAAAATTGCAAGGTCGCTTATAAAAAATATCATTAAAATATCATTAAAAAACGATGCTAATCTGCACACAGTAATCTGCAAGAAATACTATGTAGTGGAATCGTGGCTCTCAAATGCCAGAACCTTCTTGTCCCACTTGCTAGACTGTTTTTTCTTTTGTGTTTCAGAAGACTTTATTTTTCGAAATAATGATAATTTAAAACCTAATAAAATCCAATTAACCTTTCTCTTCAATTATCTTCAGCTGCGCCTAGAATTTTCTAGTTGCGCATCTCCTATCAATGATGTTAACTTAGAACCAAAATTAGAACCAAAATACATTAGGATGAATTGAGATTCAATGATATCAGATCATATTTTTGCATTTATTTAAGAAACATATCAGCGTTTTTCCGACTAAGATTCTCTGAAAGCTCTTAATGTTCCTAGTGATCAGTTATTAGGCAACCAGTTTGAACGTCGGAGTTACGTAAGCTATTTCTGTGAAAATAATACGTCATAGGTGAAGCCCCGCCCACAGAGCCCAAGCAACACCTCCTTGAAAGAGTTGCTGGCCCAAGTTTGTAGAGTTGCCGAATGTGCGTGCAGTGGTGGATCTAGGGGAACAACAATTGATGTTTTTAACATCGATAATAAGCTAAGGAAATAATCGAAACATCGATGTTAACATAACCGATTATCGATTATCAGGGAATTTTTCGGTTTTGATTCCAGCCAATCAGAAGCGAGAGCGCAGTGGCATTTGACATCCAATCATGGATAAAGTAAAAGTGATTTTACTTTATCAGTGATCCAATGGGCTCTTTAAGCCAAATCTGATTTCCAACTGCTATAGGACTCTGGATGCAGGTAAGAGTCAGGCAAAGTCAAACCATGCTGCCTATTATGGTAAATCATGATAATGATCTAGTCTCTGGCATTCTAAAACATTCTCTACATAGAAAAAGGCACCGAATCCAAGACATATTGTCAATGTCATCTTCCCAGATTACTGGGTTTCTAAGTATTTTTTGTGGCTTACTATGTGATATACTCCTAATTCAGACAATCGTCAATCAAATTTGCCTCCACCAAGAGGAAGCAATTTTCTTCTTTCATACTTTGGATGACCTTTGTGGGTACATCAGGCTTCTTTTCTAGTTCAGTGTATTTCCTTTGGAATATGATTATGAAGGATGAGATTATGGAAGCTATGCTTCAAGTTCCTCTCGAATACCGATACACTACACTGTTCGATTGTCGTAAAAGTCAGGGATTTTTACGAAATCGTCCTCGGAGATGCACGCGAGACAACAGGCTACACCAGATGAGACCATTGGCATAAGTCTACAAAAAGACGCAATTGCTTAGATACAGAAGCGTTTAGTAACAGAATCTGTAAACATTCTTGCCATTTCAACATTGTTGGAGCCTAGGTTTAAAAATATTCATTTTCAAGATGCTCTAGCATGCTCCAAAGCCATAAAAAGCATCAAAGATTTAATGATGTTAGATATGAATAGCACCAAGAATATAGAAAACATCACTGACAAAGAAAACATCAGTAATGAGACTGAATTCAATTTATGGAGTGACCATTACAAACTAGTGCAAGAAAAAATCAAACATCCTGACCATCCCACTCAGATTGAAACAGATATGCCTTCAGAGCTAAGTGTGTTCTTAAAAAATCCCCTCAATAACTTAAAAGAGGAACCGTTACAGATATTGCATCAAATTGGTTCTGCCATGGCTTTCCTTCATCCATGGTTCTGCATTCCCAACACTTGAGTCAATCGCCATTAAATATTTATCATGTGCAGCTACATCCAGCAATGCCAGACCTGGGTTTTTCCACCCAGATCTAGTTTTTCTTCTATCCCAGCGACATCTGCTGAGAAAATAAAAACCCAGAAAAAACCTAGATGGAAAAAAAATAAACCCAGAAAAAACCCAAGTTCGGAAAGTCACTTTAGAAAACCATTCAAATGTATATAAATGTAAAAATAAAGATTTATATATAAATGTATATAAAAATATATGTATATATAAACATCCCCTATTTAAATGTAAAAAGATGAAATAATGTTAAATGTAAGCATCTAAATGTTGGTTATGGTAAATCAAATAATTACAATTACATTTATTGAATGAATAAACTAAAACACAGTGAAACCTCTATTCTCGACCACCTCTTTAACACGACCCCCTCTTAACTCGACCACTTTTCCTTGGCACGGAATTAATGTCTCATAGGTATAATGCATTTTTTCCCTCTTTAAGCCGACCACCTCTTTACTCGACCAACGACCACCCATTTCAGGCCCCAACCATCAATATACCCTCTTTAAACCGACCAGTAGACATGGCAAAATCGGTTTAAAGAGGGAACATCAATGTTTGGTGCCTGAAATGGGTGGTCGTTGGTCTTGGGATTGAAGCGTTAATAATGCCACTTCCTCTAATTTAAAGAGTAGGCTCATTTTTTTGAAGGAGGAGTAGGAAACTGAGCATTGTTCGATCTGTTTCTTTGCTTTGTGTATCAGTGGCATTCACTCACACCGCTGCTTTATCTTACAGTTAGAAAGAGCTCAACATGTGATTGCAGTTGAGAATGCACGTGTTGGGCTCACTTTACATCACTTTCACTCTTCACATCACATTTCAATTTCTTGCCTGCTGTTGTCACCATGTCATAAAGAAAACTTTGTTTTTTATCGCTACAAGACCAAGTCAAAACTTGCTGCATTTGTTTGAAAAGGTGAAAAAAGAATATCAACAAGTTACAGTACGTAAAATGTTGAGCAGAAAAAAATAAACTTCAATGTTGCAGTTTTTCAACAAAGAATAGGGGAAATTTTTGATCCAATAATTGGGATCACTTTTATTGCTATGTAATTATACATGTACAGTGTTCTCCCCAGAAAATTTTATCAGGTGGGCGGTAAGCTAAAATAACCGGGCGGACAAAAATTAAAAACAAAAACAAATAAAATATTATGCAGTGTTGTGCAGTTTTTCGTGTATCAAGCCGGGCGGTCGCCAAAATCAGCCGGGCGGGCCGCCCGTTAAAAAGGGCCTGGGGAGAACCCTGATGTATTAGGTATTAATATTTTGTTTTCACGTATTGTTTATTTTGAATAGCCACATTACTGCTTAAAGTTATGAAAATTTCATTCAAATTCATTAATAAAACTTTAGTCCATTATGCAAATCACTAAAATAATAACTGAAACCAAAAGAGTAAGCTTTGTATATCATCAGATTATATCCTTATAATGTTAAACAATTGAGACAATGAAAGTTTATAAATTACGCTTACCCCTCCCCCCCCCACCCAATTCTTTAAGAAGACCACCTCTCCAAACGACCACTATTACGTGGAACCATTGCTGGTCGGCTTTAAAGAGGTTTCACTGTATATCAAACCAGAAAATAATGAAACGTTTTTAAAAAGTTATATACATGAACAAAAAATTAATAATATAAAAATTAATTTTATGCATGAACTAAAAACCACAGTGCCTTTTTAAAACGGGCTGTGCTCTCTGCTGACCTCATTCTCTTGAAGTTTTCACGTTTGTATTACATTTGTATAAGAAACAAGTTTCTTTATTCTTTTTTAAAACTGTTTTATTTCGGTTTGAGGTTCTCCCTCTCCCCTTCCTCTAATACAATATTGAGATTTGTCTGAAGAGGTCTCTGAGATGCTATCAGGTCAGTTCGTCGAGGGTCAATTCGTCGGAGGCCAATTCGTCGAGCGTGTCAGTTGGTCGGGCGGTCAATTTGTCGGAGGTCAATTAGTCGAATGTCAATTCGTCGAACCGTGTCAGTTGGTCGGGCGGTCAATTTGTCGGAGACAAATTCGTCGGGTGTTTCAGTTGGTCGAAATAATAAATAAATGGTCGAAAAAACTTTAATAAAACTCATTAACGAAAAAAATTTTTGTTACTAATTTATTTACTTGAAAGGCAAACAATAAATACCGTTACTGTTAAAACTCCGTATCTATATACAGCTTTTGTAAGCAATGTGATATAGTAGCCACAATACATCTAATCTTGTTGACGACATATGACCCAAACTATTTATACCGCTTCAGTATCTTTCATTTTCAGAATGAAATTAATAACTGTATAAAATTAATTATCGGACAAATTGAGCACATACAGGAAATTATCTTTTTATTAAGTAAAAATTAAATAATAAGATAAATTATAAGCTTGCCGAAACATTTAATATCCTGTGGTCGATTTTCTCAGTTTAACACAAAATTTCACGTCACCTGTTCGCAGACTGGCATATAACAACATAATAAATAAATGGTCGAAAAAAACCTTTTAAGAACATTTATTAACGAAAATCAACAAATGACGTTACTGTTAAAATGTGTATTTAAATACAGCTTTTGCATGCAATAATCAACAAACGATAATCTGATAATAAAGGAAATAATACAAAAGGCAGAACAGGGGGGGGTTCAAACTAAGAGGTTTTCGAGGGTAGGATAAAAGCCCCTAACTGCTTATACTGCTTCAGTAGTCTTCATGTTCAGAATATACTTAATAATTATAAAAGTATTACACAAACTGATCACATACAGGAAATTAAATTTTTATTAAGTAAAAGTTAAATA
>JAHWFO010003238.1:406990-430036 GCA_023313115.1 Rhysida immarginata
ATAATATATAATAATGAAAAAAAAAACCAATAAAATAAATAAATAAATAAATAAATAAATAAATAAATAATAATAATAATAATAATAATAATAATAATAATAATAATGAAACACCAGTCCTCTTTTTAGTTTCCTTTTATTTATGTTAATTGTATTTTTCATTATTATATAATGTACAGCAGATGAATAAACCCACAATTTTTATAATAGGTTTATTATGATGGGTGTCATGCAAATGATTTGGCTTTTTTATGTTTGTCTCATGCCTATGAATTAAATAAAATTCATAGGAACAGTATAGACTCATACATAGTGATATAGCATTCTTTCTTTCAATTGTTTGCACTTTATCTCTGTAGAAATCAATTAACTTAATTAAATCAACTTCATACCTACATTATTAAAATACAGAAATTTTTACGTTTAAAATTCGAGTTAAAACTTATACCGAATAATTATCTTTAAAAGTAACCCCAATTTAATTCATTAATGAATAAAAATTAAATTAAATATAATAATTCACCTGGGAAACCGGCCGCCTCACTGAATTGCGTCCGTATACGCACTGCTGTACCCGCGTCCGGAAATCTTACATGGGCCGCTCGCCGTCTTGCCAGTGCCCTCGCCACACGTCTGATGATGTTGCTTACAGATGACTGCGGTAAATCGGAGAGATCACCGGCCATCAACTGGAAGCATCCTGGTTGCAATAGGGTACAAAATCATTCAGAAAAAGTAATTGTAAACGAAAAAAAATTTATTAGAATGATGCATTTTTACCTGTTGCGAAGAAGCGCAGCGCCACGAGGAACTGCAGTAGCGGCGGCAGAGCGCCGCCTCCTCGAGGGCAATGCAAGTCGGCGAATATTTCCCCCATTACGAGCATCACCGTATTTTTCGCCAAACGGTATCACATTCGAAAACTATGATCATCGTATTCTTCAATCGGATTTGATCGGTCTCGAATTCTACGATCACACAGGAATTCCAAAGTGTTCATCACGCGCGTGACTCGTTCAATATTTTCATACGCCGCCATGTTGAAGGACTCTAGAAAGGACTCTACTCGCTAAGCCACCTCGTTCGCGGCTCACATCCGGCGAGTCCATTCGCCCCTTGTTGACGCGCTTACGACCAACTGTGATTCCTTTTTGAGACCTTTTCAGAGACTCGGGTGTTTTGAGACCTTTTCAAGAGACTCAAGGCGCACGTTATACACAACTGTGATGTGGGCCATAGTGTGTACATTGTTCTTTGTCCAAAGTTGATTGGTCATTTCATACGCAACTGGTTATACATGCAATTCTGAATATTCTATTTTGGCCATGTGTATTTTTACATTTTGATGTATATTGCCCCTTAAGTTTTTAGCTTAAATGTTATTCATAGCAATAACATCAGAAGGTTATGAGGACAATAGAGTATTTTTTTTTTTATTTTAATCACTTGTCCTCATCTTTCAAAAGGAACCGCTTTTGTAGTTCCAGTATCTCCATTTTTTTTTGAAAATATAGTTCTTCACACTCCATTTTTTTCTTAAAAAGCAGCCGCTGCTGTTCTATTTTTTCTTTTAGGGCCTGCTCCCGCAGCTCCTGATTTCTCTTTTCCCACGACAGGACCTCTTCCTGAGCCCGCGAGAGCCGCTGCCGACGTCTCACAATTGTTTGTCTCGGTGTCTCACTGTCTGACAATTGTGGCTGTGTACCTGAAAGACCATAATTGAAATACATTTTAACTCTCATCTTTAGTACATTTTTTAAGGAGTTCATTGATAATTATCTTGCAAACCAATTATAAAGTCAAAAAAACTTGAAATTAATTTAATAGTCATTTTAGCATTTGGCATAGCGATCAATATACCGCGACATGATCACATTATAAAAGCTGCTGCCGGTCAAGAAAGGCACGCAGTTTTCACTTGTTCATCACCACAGAAATGCAAGCTGCCGATGAGCACCTTAAATAAATCCAGGAACAGGTGGTAGCCACTAGACCTGAGGTCCGGACTGTAAGGCAAGTGTCAAGTTGTTCCCAACTAATCAACTTTTGTCTGGGATGATGAACAACTTGACCACCTGCCTTACATCCAGTGGTTATCACCTGTTCCGGGATCTAAAGGAGTTCAACCGTGGCCTGCATTTCTGTGATGATGAAAAAGTGAAAACTGCATGACTTTATTCACCGGTGTGAGCTTTTATGAAGTCATCCTGTAGAAGTACAGTGAGCGCTCTGACAAGTGCTTAAATAAACTTTGAAACAATGTGGAAAAATAGTTAAAGGTACAAAGAATCTTGTCAAGATAAAAAATTTTAAATACATATAGTAATTTTGTTTTTATTCGAAAATTGTTCTTTCTTTAAAAATGACACTCGTATATTTGTCACAATACCTTCTTGTTGCTGATCTATGAAATCTTGTTCATGTACATTGTTTGATGTTGAATAAAGGAATGTTATGTTAATGTATCTAATTTCTGTTTTTTTTTTCACGTTTATGTAAATATATAATATACCAGTGACTGGTTCAATACCTGGCGATGTCAGCCCAACAAACTGGTTCGAGACTACAACCGAATGACCCAACACTTGATATGTAACATTGATGGGGGTGTCAGCGGCATCCATGCTGGATCCAGTTCTGCCCATTCCAGATTCAAGAGCAGATCCCTGTTCAACAGAATCAGCTGGAACAGTCCCAGATCTATGTTCGGAAGAATCAGCTGGAACAGTCCCAGATCTATGTTCGGAAGAATCAGCTGGAGCACCTTCTGTTTATGTAATTGTAAAGACAACGTTACTAAAAAGAATTGTCTAAAAATTCAAGTATTCAATTAAAAATGCACCTACTGATGTCCCATGAATGAAATTCGTTGTCTTCATCCTCAAGATGCTCCAACGGCTGAATCTGTGAAGGAATCATGGCTGCCACCTGTATTGTTTCGTCCGTCACTGCAGGTGTTGGGTCTCGGCCCCTTCCCGTCTGATTTCTCAGTCTTCGGTCCTCAGCAATCTAAAAAAGCATTAATAAAATACATTCGATATTTGTAATGAATATTGTATAATGAATATAATTTTTATTAAAGATTGTGCAAGTAAAATAATTGAAATTTTTACTGCAAGCAACGTTCTGAAATGGACACTCGTTTGATTAATGTATTTGTCACAAGTTAGCATTTCATTCTATTTCAATGTAAGGCTGTTCAATGCCATTGGCTCATTCAATAATTGAAAAAGCGTACTAGGTAGCTAAACAAAATTTGTTAAATTCACAGGGTGGATATAAGCATTTTTAATTTAAAATTAAAATGTACTTCCAATACTTTTGACAATTTGTGCTTTGGAATATGTTTATGGGGATCGACCACACATATAAATAAAAATCTTATAATTAAACTTCAAAAACGTTTTTTACGAATATTGTTACCGTAAATACGGTATTTAGCGCCGGACCTGAAATACCGGCCCGCCTGTATTAAGCGCCTGGGGGTCCGCTGAATTTTTGCAAATAAGTGCCGGACCTTCAATAACCGCCCGGGCGCTTATTTTAGTTCATTTCGTGGATTTTTCTTCTCTTGCTGCTTTCTCACTGGAATGTTTGCTCTCCCAAATGCCACTGCTAAATCGGAAATTAGATACCAGCATGATTGTCTTCTAATTTCTTGCTTTTAATTTTGGATTCAGTCAAGCAACATAGCTGATGAAAAATGAAAACTTCACAGTTATGGCATCAATTTTAATCTTGCAACAGTAAAGTAGGCTGAAAACCATTCTACAGAGGCTACAGCCAAGCAATTTAGCATTGATCCTACCGGGAATGGAAAACACAGTATGGTATTTTAGAAAAGATGAAGGAGATGGGCGAGAATTTTGCATAATGGTATCCATCACAGTTGTGCAGAATTATATAAGCGCCGGACCTGTAATAACGGCCCGCCTGCATTAAGCGCCTGGGGGTCGGCTGAATTTTTGCAAATAAGCGCCCGGGCGCTTAATACAGTATTTACGGTAAATAGGCCCGCTTTCTCTTCCGTTAGTTCAGAATTTAAAAACTTCAACTTATTAAAATTTGATGATCTTTATTTTATTCAATTAGCTCAATTTATGTATAAAATCACACATAACAGATATAACATTAGAAACCCCCCTATGTTAATCAGTCCATATCATCACTATCTCACAAAAGAAAAAAAAATAGTAATCCCATTTTATAGAGTAAATTACTTAAGAAGATCTATTTCGATTTCCGGCGCTAACTGTGGAACTTCGGGAGGCACCTTCTCTTCAATTTTTTAAACGTCGTCTCCTTAAAAACATTCGTTCAGGCTTAATTACTTCTGATTTAACGTCTATTTACTCTTAATTAAAACCGATTTCACAAGCCTCTGTTTATTTTACTGTTTTTATTATTATTATTATCATAATTCCTACTATTATTATTATTGGTTACATTTTAATGTTTTTAGTTATAACAAATTATCATTACTATAATTATTGTTGGTAATATTGTCGTTGCCGTTTAATGCAATACAAACTTTTACAAATTTCTAGAATTTTAAATTCATTTATAATTTTTTTTATAGATGCCCCTAGACAGGCCCACTGGCCTTTTGGGCGCCTTTTTATTCTTGGATACAATATTACTTCTTATTTGATTTTTCTTTTATATTGTTGTTGTAAATTTGTATTTATAAATAAATAAATAAATAAATAAATAAATAAATAAATAAATAAATAAATAAATAAATTAAAAAAAAACTCCCTCGCCGCGAAAGAAAAAAAAAAAAAGTGCTGGACTGGAATTTTTATAATCCACAAGAACTTTAATTAAATTTAGAAAGGCATAATGAATTAACGAATGAAGGGCACGTGCACTTTGTAATAACGGTAATGAATTAAAAACAGTTTATCAAATTCGAATTCAGTTCGCAGCGTGTGTCATTTCTTTGTCTATGCTAGTCAGGAAAAATTTTCATATATATTATAATTAATATACTAAAATGATCATGCAAGTACTTACATCTTTCTTGGTCCTCATTTTCATATTTTTCCAGCATTTTTGCAGCTGGGCTGGCGTCCTTAACGTAACTCCGGGCTGACAAGTGAATTGCTTCGCGATTTCAGCCCAGCAGTTACGTTTGGACGAGGCAGACACCTGGTCCTTTTTTTTGTTTTCGACGACGTCCAGATTGTCTTTTATGAGCGAGCGTAAAAGGTCCCGCTCAAGGGCCGAGAAGACCGGCGCTTTCTTGATTTGTACGGTCGAATTTTGTTTTGGTTCCATTTCTTTTAAAATTTGACTTACTCTCTTGGAAGTGCGTTGTTCGAATGAAGAAAGGAGTAAAAATTAGATAAAACCGCCACACAAAACTCGCACCTTGTTGATAAATATACACACACGTGTAAAAGCACATGGTGAGCCCCGATGGCGTCGTCGGCGCCATGACTACGCGATAATTTCCAGAGAATAAAAAAAATTGAAATATAGATAAAACCGCCACACAAAACTCGCACCTTGTTGATAAATATACACACACGTGTGAAAGCACATGGCGAGCCCCGATGGCGTCGCCGTCGCCATGACTACGCGAGAATTTCCAGAGAGCACGCCTACAAATTTGCGTCACTTCCGTCTCACATCTTGCTGGCGCCGTGGTTCACTTGAGCTGGTGCCTGTAGGGGAGATGTGATACGAAAGGACTCTGAAAAAGGACTCGCGCTCAAATTCAGCTCTGCCGAGCCAGCGGTAGAGTCCTTTTTGAGACCTTTAACTGGTGATACGGGCCTTTATAGCAAGGTCTTATAGCAACTTACGTGGCGCCATCTATTGAAAATAATCGTAAACTTGCAACTGAGAAAACATAGACGTCATTATTGGGGAGCAAAAGTTGTAATTTCTGTTAAGAGATGGCGATACAAAGCTATTTACCCAAAGTTTCAGTTTCATAGTAAAATTAAGTAAATTTTTCATCAATAGATGGCGCCACCAAGTTTTACGCTATGTTTCGGTTTCGTTACATTCTGTGTAATTACACTTCATAATAAACTATATACATGGGAAAATTGAATGTTTTGTCAACAGATGGCGAGATTAAACTATCTGCGGTAGGTTTCTGTTTCAAATCAGTGACAGCGTTGACCAACGAGTTAGAATCAACGAGATTAATATAATTAAGAGTGGAAATTAACTGGTCATCAGCGCCCCCACTATGAAGTCGTGGTAACTAGCGACAGCCATACGTGGCCTTCGAGATATTTCACGATATCTCGAAGGCCACGATGAAATGTGACTCATTGGTGACCGTGGCGTTGACGTTACCCTTCCGCGATGAATTCAGATATGGCCGCAAATACGAACTGTTCTAGTTCGTACCTTAAAATTAAATTCAATTTTTACTCTATATATTTTTAATCAACAATTTAATTAACTAGAATGAAAATATTTGATGAAAAAAAGCTTGTTTTATAACACAACTGATGTATAAAATTTACATGCTAATAAGAAACTAAATGTTTATTACCGTACATGCAACTACTCGTGAGGATCGTGAGTTTCGTTGGAACAGTTTCGTTGGTGCGTTTAGCATTTACTTCCAGTTTACTTAATTTACTAGGGTTAAGCCAACACCTCGTAGAGAGCTGTTGGTTAAGCGCAGTTAGCGTCTACTGAACTGATTATTTCCGGGTCATTGTTGTAATATGCGACACGACGTTGCTATCGATGTCTTTTTGGAAAGATAATACGAAGAATGCGATCAAATTATGTATCGATGATCACTGACAAATTCCAACTTTTCCTATATGAGCAAATCTACAGTATGCATACCCTGTATTCTTCTATTATATTAGAAAATAATGACATTACGTATTGTACTATCTTATAATTTGATGCGCGTTAACGGACCCTTTATGCACGCATTTTATAAATACAACTGTTTAATCATTCATAAATACATGTGTATCGCCATAGCCTACAAGGATGTATCTTACCAGGGATGGATAAGTATGTATCTTATCTTTCATCCATCCCTGATCTTACATATTCTTGTAGGCTATGGTATCGATGACCATCAAACGTAGTACCGGGAGTTTTTCTGTAAAAAAATAAAATAAAATAAAAATAATAAAATATGGATTAATGTTAACTATCTGCACAGTCGCGCAATGACTGAATCCGCAAACTGAATTGTCGCGATTCCTGTAACCGGTCAAGGGGTAACCAAATAGGTTGGGGTATATATCAGTTATTTGCCCCCAGAGGGGGACGTCGTAGACAGAACGCCAAAGGCATTCGAGTAACGGAAACCACTGACCAGCGAGGCCTGGCGTTCGAGTAATGGAAAACAGTGACCAGCGAGGCCCGCAGGGCCGAGAATGGGACTTGCGTTTGCGATTGTGCAGATAGTTAACATTAACCAAAATATGTTATCTTAAAATATATATGCTACTGGCAGTGTGTGAAAAGCAGGTATTGGAATGCCTACGGAATATGTTAGAATGCCTGACGTTTTTAGGCAAAGTATAAAATATCTGATTTTTGTGATTATGTTGCATGCTTTCCCTAGGCATTCCATACATTACCCAGGTATTATACAAAATGACAAGTCAAAGTATCAAAACTAGGATTGCCACTTCTCTGGTTTTTGTCTTATTCCTCTGGTCTCCAGTTTCAAACAGCCAATCTCCGGTTTTACAATCGTAACTGCAGAGCTCGAAAGTCACTTTGAAGGTTAGGTCAGATTAATAAATTATAACATGACCTGCATGGAGTTTTATGAATATATTAAACATCCAGAACAGTTCGCTGAAATGTTGTCAAACATTAAAACATGCCTTTACCTGGCACTGAACATAGAACGAAGAACTGCAGCATTAAGTAAACGATGTTCTTACCAGTTAAACACAAAAGCAGAAGTTGCAACAAGGATGGCTAGAATGGCAATTGAATTACACTTAATTTTCTTTTTCACACAAAAGCACTTCGTGTTTTGTAAGGGCACTTGGTCTTGCACATGCACCTCATGAATCCTCCTTGACCACATCCTGTGGACTGGAAATTTATTTCATGGTCACAGACCGTCCTCAACTCACAATAAGTCCTTGGGACATACATTGAATTGTGATGGCACATACAGTTGGTTCAAGATTCCTTCTGCAGATCCAAGTCAGTAAAAGCATGAACAGATGAAGTCATGCTGAAAAAAGGCCACGTATATGTTCATTAAATTTCTTTGTGGAAAAGCGGTTGGTATATGTCTCCTATTGATGTACACTATGCTTCAAAAAAAATTTGGATATAAGAAAGCTTGAAACAGGACCAAATGTAATTTATTGGAGATTATAGTAACCATAAGTGTAGGGACTAGATAAGAAATAGATGCTTTACATAATAAAGTTAAAATTTGCTAGTTTCAATTTCTTACTTGGTGGTACCTGTGGCTTCACCCACAAAGTTATTCTTCCTTATAAATATACAGCATGTGCTTTTGACATTAATGCTGACACAGTTTTATGTACCCTATTATTCCTTCAAAATTCATTATTGTAGGCATTACATAACCTGAGTTATTAACTTGTCGATCTTGGTGGTGGCATTTTTATTTCTGTTCATATCTCAGTTAGCGTTCAAATTCGGACCCACATTGTATTAAAAGAAAATGTTCATTCTAGTCACTTCTGTCATTGCTTACAGTTACGCGTGGATTCCACATGCGTAAAAACAACGGCAGAAATCACAAAGCAGAAAATACTCTGACATCACTTCCTGCTCTCTTCTTTCTCCCCGACAGAAAATTCTCTTATCTTTGTAGGCTATGACTCAATCCAACTCGAAAAAACAGGACTTTTCTGTCGAACAGCAAAACGAAAGCAGGAACTGATGTCAGAACATTTTCTGCCTTGCGGTTTCTGCCGTGGTTTTTACGCATGTGGAATCCACGCCTTATACACTCTTTTTTAGAATCGCCCTGTATAATGTGGTAGAAACACGTTAATTTTATTTTCAATTTCATTTCCCCTTTGATGTTCAACTTCATTTATAGTTTATTGCTCCTTCTTGTTTTTGAGAAAGACACATTGTTAGAATTATTTAATATTCTTATGAAGGAATATTGGCAAAAATATTATTCATTCAAATAATCCACGGAATTTTACCCATCTTAGTCCTGTAAAGAACACAAAAATGGAACGAAGGCCACAATCAAATGAAACTGAAGATGATCTCTTAAAGCAGCAAGAGAAATTTCTAGCATCAACTTCGATTCCATCAGCCAAAGTGATTCTGCATGAGAAACGAAATGCTGTTCAAGAACAAGGTAATTTAGTTTCTAAGCTATTTTTATTAATGCTTAATGCTCTTTACTAATTAGTTATAACACGGAAGTTAAGATTTTTTCTTTAGCTTTTACTGATGAGTCCGTGATTTTATTGGTGAATTAAATAAATTAATGTTATAAAATGGAGACTTTTTCTATACTGTCCTTCTTGAGAAGGAGCTGAAGAAAGAAGGAGCTGTCTCCTTTCTCTCCAAAGAGAAGTTAAAAGAGCTAAAGAAATTCTGCAAGCATCTCATAATTCTATGTAGAAAATTGTAGTAAAAATTGCGTGATCTGGACTCGAACCAGGGATTATGACTTTTGTTATTGCTGCTTTAAGCTGTCACGGACAATGGAGGTGATAGCTCAGTTGGCTAGAGCATCGATAGTGGAAATTTTGGTCACTGGTTCGATTAGGTCATGGAATTTTTCCTTCTCCTTTCTACATTGTAATTATGATAAGCTTGAAGAATTTCTTCGGCTTCTTTATCTTCTCTTTCCATGTTGTTTGCGAAATTTTAACACTGACATATTCTTATCCATTACCACAAAATTAATTTTCTGTTTCCGTTAATGAAGTGATATTTTGCATGTTATAGGCATACAAGAGAAACGTTTTAAAAAAATGCCAGAAAATGAAGAACAAAGTATGGAAACAACAGGTTTGTTGGCCAAAATATATGTATATTCACGATATGTATTTTAGTAGAATTTATTTAATTAAAGCTGAATCATATCTTGTAACTTTGTTGTGGCACAGAGCCAAGTCCTGCTGGTAATGACACAGATCTCTACCGATGGCTGAGATCAAAAAGTCTAACCGGTGAGAAGAGTTAGCAATTGGACGGTCATAAATCCCGGTGAGAAAACTATGATGTCATTTAATGTGGTTGAAAACGGCAGATAGTATTCCTATGCCTAGCCGGTTAGTCTAACCGTCCTAACCGAGAAAAAGACCGTTAGTTTAGTGAGAAACTCTTCTCATTGGTGAGGGTTTTTGACCTCACCCAAAAAAATGCCACAGATTAGGTAGCATGGAATTGTTCAGAATGTTGAGGTAGTTCGTAGACTTAATGTTTTCACTCAGTACTACCAATAACCCAAGTTCAAACCACGAAAAGCTCCAAATCATTATAAAACCCTCCTCCAAATTTCACTTTTGGGATGATATAGTCTAGATGGAATCGTTCTCCATGTAATCGCCACGCCCACACACGTCCATCTGATTTCCAAAGTGTAAATTTTGATACGTCGCTCCACAAAATGGCTTTGCACTGTTCGAAACTCTAAGAACAGTGAGCTAATCACCAGTTTAAACATCATTTAGCATTTACAGGAGTGATGTAAGGTTTGTGTGCAGCTGCTCTACCATGAAAACCTAATGAATGCTGCTCATTTCAGATAGCTTTAGTGCAAACATGAACTCCAGTGGTGTTTTCAACTTCAGCTGCAGAGGACTGGCTGGATTTTCCAACCATTCGTCTCAAAATTCTCTGAGCCCGATCCATCGATTTAAGAGGCCTGCCAGGACGTGATTGCACAACTAGTGTTCCATTTTCAAATCACATCGGCTACTGTCGATTTTGGAATTTCCAGAGTGCTCTCAATTTCTCTGATTGAAACATTGCTGATATGGTACCCAGTCACCATACCTTGTTGAAACTCTGTTAGCTCACTTCTATGTGCCATTGCATTTTTTCAACTAACTGGTTTGTAATACGGAGACACAGCTTGCATACATAATTTTTGGAATTCAATACACGTTTTATGCAAAATAAAAGCTAAAAAAAATTATCACTGTTTATTTTAAAATATTGCATATAATATCCAATTTTGTTATGATGATTTTTGCACAGCGGCCGATGGGGAGGTGCTGATTCCAAATGAAGCTAGCGTATATGTAATATATTTGTACATTACAGCACATTATGCAGTCTATACAATAATACATTACACAGTTCTTTAATTCACCTTTTTCTTTCTCAATTTCCTGTTGCAAAATGCTATTGCAAAATTGAATTCTTGAAAACAAGATGGCAACAACCACTTGCCTAAAAACCAGTGATCATTAAAACTTTTCATCAAGAAAGCTGATGCAGTTCAGTACATTATACAAAATACAGTATATTAGTTCACTATTTCTCCCTTCAATTTCTCATCCACTTTTCCGTTGCCAAAAGCGAATACGAAATCTCAAAATAATGAAATCCGGTCTGACAAACTTCAAATGGAACTAGTATATTATATTTAATATATTGGGACATTACAGTATAATAAACAGTCTATACAAGATAAAGTATGTTTATTTTGTAATTTGATGTTTATTTGTTTTGTTTACAATGCACTGGATATGTACAATATATAGTTGCGTATTATAGACTAGAGTTTTTTCAAAGATCAATAATAAAATTATTCCAAAAATTACAATATATTGGTTTCACTGAGTTAAATTATAATTATTAAAGCTAGAAATTATTATAATAAGGTAATTAAATATATTAATTAAATGAAAAAAAAATTACTCCATGCATGCTTATTAATGTATAAGAATTCATACCGCATACGTTTTTCATTTTTGTGGCCATTAATGTCAGTTTTCTATTATTTAAAAATTTTAGATGCGGTACCAAATCTTCTGCTGGACATTGTGGTAATTTTACGATCTTAAATAAGTATAAATAAATTGAGTATAATTTCTAAAATCTCAGTTGCATTATTTTTCTTTCTTATAAGGAACGTGAAACCGTTAATGTTATGGTTTCGGCACCTACTCCTCAGAAAAGATCTTTTCCCGAAGTTCATCACATAAAAAATAAGGTCAGTTTGAAAATTTCGTTTAAACTGATTTTTTCCAGCCAATAAAATGAAAAGAATTATTAGTTGTGTTTGGTAAAAATTAATGAAAAAGTAGAAAGGAGCTGTTGCATGTATAGATATGAAAAAATTTACCCAGCTGCCAAATCTGATATGGATTTATTTCTGTATCTCTTCAAAATAATATAGAATTAATTAATTTCATTTTAGTGCTTATTTATCCATCATGTTTAACTTCTATCCTTCGTCCTTAAAGCAGAGGTATATTAAGGGGTAATTTCTTTCTTTCCTAAACCCCTATTTAAAATTAAATTATTTTTATTAATTTTTATAATCTGAGTCCTCTCATAGAAGTACATGTAATTACCCCAACAAGAACTCTTACATAAAATCTTTGATTATCATAGATGCTTCTTTTTTTTATTAATATTGTGCCATATAAAACTTCAGAAAAAAAAATTGTTATGATTATTTTTAGATTGGTAACGTTAAAGGTAGAAGCTTGTTTTCCTTGCATGTCAGTAAAATGAAGGGAAGAAATGAAGTACATGCACCACAGGAAGCAACACGAACCTTTGGTATGATAATAATTGGTATTCAGAATTTTTACAGTGTGATTCTTATTTATCTTTCTTTGAACTTTGTTAATTTCTAATAAATATGTAGATAAAATTAATAAATTACCACGACATGTATAAGGTGTGATCAAAAAGTACCAGAACTGGTTGCAAATCTCACCAACAGATGGCAGCACAAATGCACAAATAACAGTAGATTATAGTCCTAATATTCATAAATCAGATTTTCAAAGGATTTGTTTCATGTGCATTGGGGACTGAGAAAATACTGCTATTGTGACCACGTGTGTTAAATTGTCTGAGATTTTTTCATAGACATTAAATTTGAGAACGAGCAAATTCGAGCACCGAGCAATCTGAAGGAGGATGTTCGGCGAAAGCGGCCAGATCTTGGCATGAAAAAATCTGGATGCTCCACCACGACAATGCACCCTCTCACCGAGCTCTCCTCACACATGAGTTTCTTGCGAAAAACAACATGATTTCGCTTCCACATTTATCATACTCACTAGATTTGGTTCCTGCAGACGTTGCCCTCTTTCTGAAAATGAAGATCCATTTGAAAGGTTGCAGTTTTGATATGATTGAGCAGATCTAGTGTGAATCGTAGAAGGTGCTTGACTCGTTTCAACAGAAAGACTTCAGACACATTCCTGAAGTGGCAGGAACGCTGGACTCATTGTATGGCTTCGCAAGGGGACTATTTTGAAGGAGACACTGTGTAAATGTATTTAAATAAAGTACTTTCTCTTTAAATAAACCAGTCTGGAGCTTTTAGATCATACGTTGAATGATGTAGAGCACAAACTACCACAGTAAGTGCTGGAATTTTTTCCTAGATAGCAGTAATAGTATTTCAGAATTTTTATGGAATTTGTTGAACAGCTTGATGATGTAGAACACATGATACAGGGTTGCTTCCAGCAAGATGGGATGTTATTGGCCACAATCGAGAGTTTTTCTGGAATGTGTCATTTTTCAAGAAAATTTATGGCCATTGGGATTTCTCAATGTTTAGAGCTCGTATTTCTCGTTTGGGTGGACAGCTAAAAGAAATGCTGTAATACAGAATCTCGATATCTCGAATTTCGTGGGACCAGTAAATAATTCGAGATAAAGAAGTTTTGAGATATGGAGAGTTTTTTTTTTACATCCAGATATTTAGGTTATTAAAGATACTGTGTCAATATCGAGAACAATAGGAGATAAAATGGTACGTGTATTAAGAGTTATGCCACATACAAGTACAGCCACTAGCATCAGAAATGCAGAAATTATGCATGCTCAATAGTCTCGTAAAAAACCGAAACTTGCCAACGAGATCAAAAAATTTTTTCGTGAGTTTTTATCTTTTCATAAAGTCGCTATTCGGGACATGGAAGCATCTGCTAAACAGGCACTAACGATCTGCCCCCTTTCAAAGTCTGTAAGGTCACAAGTTTCAGGAACTACTTATTGCAAACTACAACTGGACACAACTTGTAATATACTGAAATGTAATACAGGAGAGGTAAACAGCTGATTTTAATTTGCGAGACATGCAAATTTCTACGAGCTTTCTCAAACGATTATTTGGACGTTCACATTATTTTGTCCAACCCCTGCATGCGACTTAAGTACAAGACCACCATTTCCGCTTCTACATTGTTCAATGTATATGTCATGATGCCTGTATTAATTTTCATCTACTCGTTTACGAGATGTTAACAGAATTCAAAATTCGGATTTATAAGACTCACCCTGTATAATTGATAGTTTTTAAAGTGGTAATTTTTATTATCATTTGCTTTTCATTTTCTCTTGCAGGAAGCAGCAGTGTGCTGCTTGATGGAAGTGGTTTATCCGAAAAGAATGTAGTTGATGAGATCCATAAAGAGAATGTACAAAAATTAAGTTCTATGAGTGAAAGCGAGATATTAAAAGAAAGACAGGAATTAATGAAAACTTTAGGTAGTAGTCTTTTTTTTTTTTTTTTTTTTTTTTTTTTTTTATTTTTTTTATTTTTTTTAATATAATTAATGTGTGTTATTTATTGATGATTTATTGCTACAACAGATCCTGCATTAATTACTTTTTTGCAACAGAAGAAAAAGCAAAAAACCCAATCTGCAGACCAAAAGAATTCTGTGTCAATAGATGAGGAAATGCAGACTTCTTCTTCAAGCATCCCTTTAATTGGTACAGAGCTTGAAAAAGGATTTTTGAATGTAGAAGACACTGAAACCAAGGATCACAACCAATCCATGGAAATGAATTCGCCTTCTAATGATTCCAGCGAAAACAAAGAAGCACCAACAACAGGAGTATTTGTGAAAGGTATGTTTAAAGACAATTAATAATCTCTTGTTGAATGGAAGAGCAAAGAAACAATGCAGTCATACCACCCTTCTATATATGGTATTCTTGGCTATGACATATCTCTGTATACAAGCACATTAGACAAAAAAAACAGACTCTTTCACAAGAAGAAGTGGTAATTTTATGTTTACACCTGCCCCAGTAGACAGGACTCTGGATTCCAAGTGTTGTGTCTGAGGCATACATATATCATTGAAGCAATAGTGTAGAATTAAGCTTGTGTTGTTTGATGTATGCTTTCCGGGTCGAAAACAAGATGTGAGTGGCAGAAGGGATCGTTACATTTCAGCAGTCCAAAGAATACAGTGTAAATAAAATTGAAACAACGCGAATGCTAAAATTGAAAATTGATTTTGATGTTTACCAACATTCAAATAAGTGGCAGCTAGGTAGGAGAATTTTTAAAAGAAGTAAATGACTGTTATCTTCATTTGAGAACGATCGTGATAGTTTTTAGAAGTAAATATTCTACTATAACGCGACTCCACTTTTTCGGCCCAAAAAATCGGCAAAAATCCTATCCTCTTGTATAACGCGACCCCCATTTTTGAATCCTCGCGAGAAATAAAATGTACAAACTTATACAAAAAAAGAAGAAACTAAATAATAAAAAAAACAGAAAAAAAAAGAAAAAGTACCTTAGTTTTGCTGAGTGAAGAATCTCTAAGTCCTGAATCACTAAATAAATATGCTGGAGATCGAATCTAAAATTATTGATGAACTGGATGAATAGGTTGTACTGATTTACACTCACATTGCCAGAGTTTATATAGTGCTTGCAGTGCTATTGTCAGTCAAAACTAACCAATCAACACAAAGTGGTATATTGGGTGGCAATGTCCATTGGCTGAAGAGTTCTTTTTTTACATGTTTTTTTTCATCGAGGCAGTTTGGAAGTTTATAGCCTTACATTGATATGGAAAGCTTTCTCACTTGCACATCGACAAAAAAAACACAACAGTACATCAATTTTCTTAATAAAAAGACAAGTAATCTTTATTCAGTTTAATATTTTCACTACATAAGCTTTCTTGTAGGCTTTGGTTCGAGGCAGTTTTGAAGTAGGCCTAATTAGAAGTATCGATGTTTGGGAGAAGTTATTATCGATGTTATTATCGGCAGCAGTCGTCGGAGGGCTGATTTTTATCCTCTTGTATAACACGACCCAACAAATTTAGATGCTTTTTTAGGCCAAAAAAATTCGCGTTATAGTAGAATATTTACGGTACTTTCAATTGGCTGTCACCATTTTGCTTTCAAAACTTCACTATCGCACCAGATTGCTTTGGCGATGGAAATTCGAGAAATAAACTGAATTTTCTGTAAAGTTTCGAAGGTTCAAAATGTATACAAGTATCATAAATGTTGTGAAATGTAAAATTTATGATGAAGCTCACGAAAAAACGCCATTCGTGAAACCAAAAGTAGAATTCCGGAGCCATGTCAAAACAGTGTTGGAGCCAGTTTCGCGTTGCAGAGGATCATATTTCACTGGTTCCGTACTGTATGTGTATAGGGTTCTAGATTACCAAAGGCTGTCTTTTGTTCAGCATCTCTAAAACGAATATGCATTTTGGATATCATAACCTATTAAGATGACGTTTGCACAGTCCACAGAGCTAAACCGTATGTGATTGGTATGGTAAGCATCTAGAGATCATCTCACACCTTCACTGGCTGGCAAAGTTACCAAGTAGTTACCCAGAGTTATTTGGGATGGTTGTAACAAAAAAAAAACCCAAGACAGACATCTGATATATTCAGGGCTACTCTACCAAACAATAAATATGAATAGAAATCCATAAACAATCGATGTACAAATCACATTTTTATCAGAAAGTATTAATTTTGAGATGTGCCATTGTTGCAGCCCATGAGTGATATGATCTCACCAGTTTATAAATTGCAGAATATTTTTATCATGAACACCATTCTTCTTGAAGGAAGAGAAAGAATTATATCCGGTAGTGTATTTTTTACATACAGCCAATGGCAAGGTCTACACAATATTCAAAGAAGCTGCAATCACGGAGGGACTGCTTCGAGATGACTCTGAATGGGATCGTGCTATTCGAGAAACCATTTCATTCCAGATGTCAGTTCACCTCTGTCAGTTATTCTCAGTGATTCTTGCGGAGGGATATTTGCAAGACCACTCCAAACGGATATTCTCAGAAAGATAAGAGAGTTCAACTCAAAATCAAGTTTTTGGTTTCACGCGAAAAGTCACCAAAGTACTGTTTTCCTTGAGTGTTCATCTCTTGAGGCACTGTTTTGAAGGCTTCTTTTTGTTTTTTCTTTCCTTTACCATTATGTTCACCTTCCTTTCATTTATTTTTCAATTTGTATGGTGTTTACAATAGATAGCCAGTTTGAAGAGAAGTTACCAATTAAACCAAGCGAAGCCAAGTTGTGGCCTCATATGGATGTTGTTGAACATGAGAAACTAGCTTGGACAACTGATTTGCCTAAATCTAAGGATCTCAAAGTAAATTTCATTATAGCATAAGGGTAAGTTAGTAAGTATCTGCACACGTTTTAATGTTCTGTGGGTTGGTGGTACAGCTTCATGCATGCACATGCCAACAGATGGCACCTCTGTCTCTGCTTGTCTCAACACAGTTTAGTTTTGCATTGTGACATAATAAAGTGGCTGCACCAAAATATAATACATGCCATTTGCACCAAGGATGAACAGCAATTTTTATTGTGTCACAATGTAGACTAAACTGTGATGCTGAAATTTTTCCAAGTGAAGACAAAGGTGTCATCTATTGTCATGTACATACGATATTGCCAACTCACAGAATATTAAAACCCATGTGTGGATACTTATTGACTTACCCTTGCATTTTTTTATTTAAAGTAAGGCTAAATCTCTTATGGAACAAAGGAAGTTTTTAACATACAGAGTCGAGTCACATTATTATGACCACCAGCTAATATCCCGAATAACCGCCTTTAGCGGCACGGACAGCAGCTAGACGGCATGGGAGTGAGTCAATAAGATTCTGGTAGGTTTCTATTGGTAGCTGTTGCCATGCAGACTGTAAAGCATCCGATAGCTGCTGAAGGGTATGCGGTGGTTGTTCCATAGCACGCACATACATGACGATCCAGGTGATCCCACAGGTTCTCGATTGGGTTGAGGTCTGGGGTATAGGGGACACTTGGAACTCTTGATCATGTTCCTGAAACCATCCCCGAACAATTACAGCTGTGTGACACATCACATTGTTCTGTTGGAATGTGCCATCCCCCTCCGGTGTATTGATCTGCAATTATGGATAAATAACTGAATCGGTTGAGAGTGCCTTCCACAGGTATCAGTGGGCCCAGACAGTGCCATGAGAACACTCCCCACACAATGACGCTGCCGCCAAAAGCCTGGATTCGTTCAACGATGGTTGCAGGATGCTTGTTCTCGGAGGTTTCTCACCTCATCCGCCAACAGCCGTCACTTCTGTGGAGCAGAAATCGTGACTCATCGGGGAAGGCAACCTTTTTCCAGTCAGAAGTGGTCCAGTTTCTGTACTGTTGGGCAAATTGAAGCCGATTTTGGCGATGAACCTTCATTAGCATGGGTGCATCATCCCCTTTTCCAGATCTGATAAATCATGTTCCGTACCCATTGCAGCACTGAGTGATATGTTTTTAACATAGAAAACCTACCTCATATAGTCACCTAACCATTTCCCAACACACGACGTAGTTCCTCGGCCGGGCAACCCCGAAGACAAAGATAGGGGGTGGTCATAATAATGTGACTCGACCGTGTACTAGTAGCTTCAAAAAGTTCCCGGAATTTTTATTTCTGCACACAGAAAAAATACAAAAATTTAAACAACATTTCCTTCAAAATACTGTCCTTGAGCAGTAACACACTTCTGCCAACGGCTATGTATAATGCTTGGAAACACTCTGCGAAGCCAGTTTGCGGAATGGTGCGAAGTGCGGATATCGCAGCAGCTTTTGTCTCTACACTTTGGGGTCTGTCTTCTCGCACGATGTTGCTCATAATTGTGGATGGATTGATTGAAGTTGATGGACGGCCATTCTGATAGTCATCTTTGATATCGAACATTGTTCCATAACTGACATTTTATGTAGCGAAATCAGAATGCGATGCTTACTCTACACTACCAGTTAACAGACTGCCTGTACACTACAGCATTCTGTTTAAATCACGTCAAAACACGTTCGAGCATGATCTGCAAATGGTAAACAATGCAGGGAAGTCTTGCTCGCTCACACACATTACCTCAATTTCACAGCATATCACGATTCCGGAAACTTTTTGAAGCTATTAGTACAAGATCTCAGAGCTTCACATTTCCAACTTATCAGATCTGTTTTTGGTTAGCTAGATAAACTATAAGGGTCGTACAAATGAAAACGAAAGTTATTTATTTTATCCAAAGTGTATGCAAGGAATTTAAAAATGCTCTCCAAATGCGTTAAGGCATTTATCCCGCTGTGTAACAAGGAGTGTAATTCCTTTTTTGGAAGAAGTATTTCGATTGCGTGTGGAACCATTCCAAAACCTCTTCCTTCACTTCATCGTCCAACTGAAACCTGCGGCCTTTCAGATGTTTCTTGAGATCCCCAAACACGTGAAAGTCACATGGGGATAAGTCAGGACTGTAAGGTGGATGCTACATTGCTTCCCAGTTGAACTTTTTGATGAGGTCTACTGTTGCTTTCGTGGTGTGAGGACGGTGCTGTCGTGGGGAAGAAGCACTCCTTCTGTAAGAAGTCCAGCACACTTGCATTTGATGGTCGCGAGCAGTGCCTTCAATGTTTCCCCATACCGTGCTGCGTTAACTGTGGTGCCTTTTTCAAGAAAGTCCAGTAAAATCGGTCCTTTGCGATCAAAAAAGACAGTCAACATCACCTTCCTTGTGCTGTTTGTGATTGCTTTTGATGTTTTCGGGGGTGGCGACCCATAATGCTTCCATTGACGACTTTGGCATTTGCTTTCGGGCTGGACGAAGCGATGACGCACAGAGTTTCGAGGTGCGAGCTATCGTTTTTTCTCACGTGATGCAACATTTGCAACCTATTGTTCAATTTGCAAGTGGGGTTTTGCAATTGTTGAAAACAAAAACTTACGATCCTACATGTCGTCGTTTTTTTTTTTTTCCCACACAAATTTTCGTTTTCATTTGTACGACCCTTATATATAATTGACTGTACCTGGATACTTTTACACTTGCTTCTCCCGTAAAGAAGTAAAAATTTAATATAGTGTGGACCCACCATCTGTCTCAATAACAGTTGCCATTCTTCTAACAGAGCAGTAGTAAGTTGTCACTGATGTTTTGGTGGTGGTTTGCTGAACTTCCTCATTGGTTGTGAGCCATCTGCCCTTAAATGTGTCTTCCAATGGTGAACAGATGGATATCACTTTTTGCTAGATCAGGGATGGATGTATAGAGGATGGTCTAATGTCTCTCATCAATAATGCTGTTAAAAGTCACTTGTGTTGTTGACCTGAGTGTGGCTTGGCATTGTCATGCAGCACTGAATACCTCAGCAAAGAATTTCACTTGGTAATGTGCCTTTTAATTGCTGAAATCTGATCCACTAAGAACTTTAAATTTTAGTTGTGTTTCTGTAAGTGCTGCTATCTTAAATTTGTTTTTGGAAGAGTTTGCAACAATGTGTTTATCTGAGGAAAATTAGAAACGTTACGCTGTTAGGTCTTATTACCTTACTTATTGAACCACCCTTGTAGAATTTGTTAAAAATATGAAAACTGAAATTGTTAAATGTGTAAAATTTCTTTTAAAAATTAACTGTGGACTTTGGTTTTAATTTCATTAGATAAACCCACATAATGTTACGGTACCTTGAATTTTTTTTTATATATATGAGGTGCAATCAAAAAGTTCTGGGATTAGTTCACTTAAAGAGAAAATACTTTATTTAAGTACATTTACACAGTGTCCCCTTCATAAAAGCAGTATTTTCTCAGTTGCCAGCACACACACAACAAAATCCTGTGAAAAGCTGATTTCTGAATGTTAGGACTATTGTTTACTGCATTTGTGTACTTGTGCTGCCATTTATTGGCAAGATGCGAAACCAGTCCCGGAATTTTTTGATTGTACCTCGTAATAGTGTTCTGTTATATATTTTAATTTCTTTAAATTTATTGATATTAAGTCTGGATATGCTGCTCGATTTAATTTTGAAGGAGAGTTACTTTCAAGAAGTGAAGACATCCCGACACATGCTGGCCTACATCATCATGCTGAAGAACCAGATGTAAATATCATCTTTTATTTAACTTTCTATTGCTTAATCAATAAAGTTTACAGAGTAAATAATTTTATTAATAGATAACTATGTCTTAATAAATAATTTTGGGATGAAAGTACATTGATAAACCATTTTAGTCTGACCACTTTTAGGCAAACCATGGCCATGCAGTGAGTTATTGACTTGACAAGGTGTTAGTGGGTAGTCTGAGGTATCTGGTACCAGGTGCTTATCAACTGGTCCTCCAGTTTCCATACATAGTGAGGTTGTATCTATCCAACCCTGCATTCGAGGTCAAAGTTTCTGTTGGAAATCAGCCTATCCTCACTCAGTCATCCACATGATGGACCAGAAAACGTGACTCGCTGGACCAGCACCCGAACAGAGATTACCTCTCATAGTGTTTCAATAGCGTGATCATCACTATTCTCACTTCAGCTCACTGGCCACAGTTATACAAGTTAGTTCTCGCTCAGTCCGTGAGTCTATCGAAACACACACTTTAACTCCTTAAGTGCAACATATGCTTACATCTTGTAAACTATGTTTTTGACATTTGTTACATCTTGAATAAGTCCAGTTTTCTTTCTAGAAAATTGATGAATCAGACAGAAGATGTGAATTTAAAGATGAACATCGTGACTTACCTATATCTAGATATTAAGGTAAGCAAATTGCTGTCAATGAGCAGAAGACTTCAAGAAAGTCAAAATAGCTAAAACAGAATTGGATTGAATCTCATTGAAACAGAAGAGTATTGCAGTATTACACTATGGCTCAGAATTAAAAGACCACCAAAATATTTCTGCTGCTGTAAACATAATGAATTTTTGTCACTTTCAATATAGGAATACTTACATAGATGTATTATGCTGTAAAGACAGAATTTACAAAAAAATTTACGCAAAAAATAGCACAAAGTACTTTTTTGAGCTGCTCATATATACAAGGTGTTTTTGAATTGAGTACAGACTTTTTGGGAGATGATAGAAGAGGTCCTTAGAATTTTTTTTTGTCATATGAACATGGGGTCCCTGCAGCTCCGTTTACTTACAATACTGCATTGAACAATCAAATGACACCGGGGACGCAGTGTGCGTTGGTAGGCCTAGATTATTTTATTTTTAACAATTACCACAAGCAATCTACTGTATGACTTTTACAGTAATTGTTCGAAATGACTGCCATTTGCTTCATAGCACAATTCGCAACGCCTTATGATGGATTGATGCACGTGTGGAAACATTTGATTTGCACGGTCGCTGATGTCACCTGCTGCCGTGACAACATGAGCCGCCAATTCTTCTTCGGTATCTACGGGTTCGGAGTACACCATTGCGTTGTATCCTCCATCTCATCAAGTGACAAGAACTGTCTTCCATTGCGATAGATATTCCGAACCATGTAGCCCCACACATTTTAGATCAGGAGAACAGGCAGGCCACTGTAAGCATTTGACTCCGTGACCATTCATCCACTTCTTAGTCATCTTTGATATGTAGCAGGATGCATCGTCTTGCTGATAGATGAAGCTATCACCACCAAGAAGCCAAGCATGCACAGCCAATTATTTGTCAAGGATATTAACATACAATGGAATCAAGCCAAAAACTGTGGACACAACTATAGAAAGAAAAATAACTCCGAAAACACTATTCCACATAATAAATTTTAATGACTCAGATGTACATTTCGGAAACGAAGTTTCCATCATCAGTGAGT
>JAHWFO010003238.1:430436-538167 GCA_023313115.1 Rhysida immarginata
ATCTGAGTCATTAAAATTTATTATGTGGAATAGTGTTTTCGGAATTATTTTTCTTTCGATATTAACATAATTCTGCGAATTCATTGTGTTAGACACGATTACTAAATCCATTGTTCCAGCTGCAAAAATGGTTTCCCAAACCATGATTGAACCTCCATGATTTTGACGACTCATGCCAATAATGATGAACTCCATCAGCCCCATCTAAATTGAAGCGTTTTTCTTCTGAAAAGATCACCTCGTTCCATTGAAGCCCTTCAGATATCCATCGTTTCATAGCTTCAATGTGTTGATTTTTGTGACCTTTGGTAAGTGCTGGTTTGCACATCAGTTTCATGTACTTGTAAGTTCTTTGAGTCATGGAGAACATGAGAAATTGTTTGTCGTGATGGATTTTTTGGCATATGCGTGGCTATTTGTGCTGCTGAGAGTTTCTGCGAGGATGCTATCTGGTCTGCTCGTCGGATGTCCCTTGCTTTTCTTGCTTCCTGTGGACCTGAGTTTTTCTCCTTATACCCCTTGTTGGGTCAAATGCTGAACAGCAGTCTTAGATCTTCCAACTTTTGTAGCAATGTCACGCTGTGACCAGTTGGCACCATGTAAATACCATATTTCACGAACCTCACTATCTGTAAGTTCTGTTCCACAAGGCATCTTCTTACAGTATCAATTGCTGACAAAATGACATGGACGAATCTTTAACTTTACGCATGCAAATTATGCAAAGTAGTGTAGACGAATCCATTAGTTTTCAGGTATTTCACAAGTGGTCTTATATATATGAGCAGCTCAAAAAAGTACTTTGTGCTATTTTTGTGTAAATGTTTTGGTAATTCTGTTTTTACAGCCTAATACATGTATTTCTGTAACTATGTAACTATAGGTAAGCCTATGGTAAACAGCATTATATTGAAACTCATAATAGCAAGATTATATTATATGTATTTGCAATTTTAAACCTTCTTTAAGGCTGATCGATGACTTTCGTTTTTATTAGATACCTGGCTATACTTTAGAAGAGCTATTACAGTACAGCAGAAGTTCCGTATCCCAGCAGAGAATTTTAGGACTCAAAACTTTAACAAATGTTATTAGTAAGGTATGTAATTAAGTGTTTATACGCATTTTTCCCCAGAACCTTTCTTTCTATATAGAATTTGATTTTTTCTTTTATTTCTAGTCAAATACTGGAGTTTATGATGACTATCTTGAGTCCAGTCTCGTTTCACAGTTGATCGAGGCCGGAATTATTTTGATGCTTCGTTGGGCAATTGATGATACAATTGAAGGAGTTCGTGAAGCTGCAATACAAACTTTAAATGCCCTCTTGGTCATTCCTGCAGATGAGGTATTCTTATAAGATCTCACTTACACTATCTGGCCATTCATCACCGGACATCTCTCCAAAAGCACATGGAGACGTAAACCTGTACACGTCATACTACCTATAAAAGACGTTGACGGGTTAGAATACACTCATAGCAGCTACTGCAGCCAATATGAACAGATGGTGCAAACTGAGGAAAGACCGATGATCATTGTAGCCCACAGGTTTGGGCATTCAATCCATGAGTTTTCCAATAAATTTCAGAGTGATGTTATTTTGAAGTGGAAGTGAGAAGGGGTTATAACATGCCAACCCAGACCCATTAACTGACAAAATTGACAGATAGTGACCGTCAATGCTTGAAATACATGATGTCAAGCTGGAAGGCTTCCTTAAAAACATTGGCACAAGACTTTCAATTGTTGCACTTGGCTTTCATGGAGAAGCAGCAGTTCACAAGCCAAATGTGTCAGACCTCAATGCGACCCGTTGATTACAATGGTGCAAGGAACGCTGGACTCCAGAACAAAGGAAAACCATATTATGGAGTGATTAATCCTGCTACCAGTTGTGGCGGTCCGATGGACACGAATGCCCGGCAAATGATTTTTACAGGACTATGTTGTACCCACAGTGAAATTTGGAGGAAGTGGCATCATGGTGTGGTCCTGATTTTCCTGGTACGTTCTTGGTTCTCTTGTTTTAGTTCGTGGGCCCATGATGCCGAAGCACGCCAAACAGTTCTGGACAATTCTGCGATACCAATGTTGCGGGAACACTTTGATAATGGCCCATACCTGTTTCAGCATGACAATGCTCCCTGTCACACAGCAAGCATTATTAACACCTGTTTTGAAGAAATTGGTGTGGCTAAACTTGACTGGCCTGTTCAAAGCCCAAACCTTAGCTCCATTGAACACTTTCAGAACGAATTGGAGCACCGGTGGAGAGCCAGATCATGCCGCCTAAAGAACACCACTGAAGCTGTTTGCCAATTTGAAGGATAAATGGAGCAAAATTCCTGCCGATACATATCGCAGATTGGTAGAAAGTCTTCCTCAAAGGGTTGCGGATGTCATTGTGGCAAAAGGCAGCCCTAAACGATACTGATGTCGTGTAGGGTCCGTTTAACTTACTGGTATGGTGTGTCCGATGATGAATGGCCTGATAGTCTGTACTTGTTTGTATTTTATAACAGTATTGTCTATTAAACACAGTTGTAGGAAAATTCACAAGGATCAGTCAAACGAAAACAATTGGAAACCTGTAAAAAGGAAAGCTGGAGGGTAGATTAGTAATCCTAATCAATTGCAATGGGGCACTGCAGTATTGTTGTCTGCTTGGGCTAATCTAAATTCTCTGCTGAATGAGTGCTGTTTATGGGAAGAAATGCTTGTTCGACTGAATCGAAAGTTAAGATTATTGTCTGCACAATTTTGTTCTGGGTGAATATCTTTAAAGAATGACCCAGGCCTGGAGCAGGCTCACTGCATGTCAATCCAGCAAATATTGTGAAGGTGAATGAGGTTGCTGAAGCCAACAAACATATCATGGAGAATGAAATTGCTCTTCTGACAAATATCAGTGCCCACAGAATAGTCTATCAGCACTTACAGTTCCATAAAGTGTGTACAGTGCTATCTGATGTCCGAACACGATGGATACCATGGCATGCTTCAAGTGAGAGGTCTTAAAATATCCATGTGAGTATCCATCTTTTCGGCCCAATGATACATCGATTAAAGAGGCTGCACTTGGGTCTGATGCAGAAGTCAAGATTCACACCCACGGAGTTTTGACATCATTGGTATCTGGTGACTTTTGACAATGGGAGAAGTGTTTTCGCTGATCGTTTTCATTTGACTACCCCTCATATTATTTGTATCATCAGATCATTCTAATGGTATAACCCATCATCTTGGTTTATTTAAAATATACGATACTTTCTCTTCGTATGCTTATAAGGACTGAAATGTTAAAAAGTTTGGACAATTATTTTGTAAGGACAAAATTTTCCTCAACTTTTATTACTAGATTTGCTTGGATAGAGTTGATTGCTGGTATCGTGGATTTGAAACTCCGTTTTTAAAGCCTCATGACAGTGTAAAACCATCTGAGAAAGAAACTCAAGAATTAACTGATGCAGAACTACTTAAAACCGATGCCATTAAAGTAAGTCGGAAATCATGTTATGCTTTCTCTGCCTATTCTGTTCTCAGAAATATTTATATACGTTTATATTAATTCTATAGCTAATTGTAAAAATGTATCCATTTTTTTAGGGTTTATTAAGAATTGACATTTTGCCACGTTTTTATTATATTTTGACAACACATCGTCCATCAGCTCCAATTGTTATTTCAATTTTAGAAATTTTAATCCGTATTGCCCGACATTCGCCGGAATCTTCTTATGCAGTGAGATGTTTTTATTATAATTTTTTAAAAATTTAACTGTAATTTTATTTTCACTTATAGATAATGTAGTCTGCTTCTTTAAAATATATTTTATTTCATACGGTAAATTTTACTTGAAGAAGTAGTACATAAGAATTTACCTATTATAAAATCCAGTGAGAAAATCTATGTTGATGAAAGTTCTCGGAAAATTATCAAAAATGTGGAAAGAGTATTTCGGTCACATAAAAAATGGGTAACCATAGAGATCAAGTTAAAAGCCATAAACAAATATTGAAGATAATGCTCCAACATAGGGTAAACCTGTTAAGATGAAAATACATTGATGTTCATAAGTTAAGGGGTTTGCAGAATGGATTCCTTTAACTCATCCAATCAGCACCAAACTTGGTGAGGCTGTTTTCTAGGTCATTAAACAATTCAATATCATTAAACACAAAGGTGGCAGCAGTGCTGCCAGGACACTTTTAACACAGAAACTTCTAGCAACCCCCCCTCCCCCCACCATCTAGTTTTATAAACTGTAAGCGGCATTCAGTATGTTATGTGATCCCTTTGCACGCAACAGATGCACGGCAGATTTGATGCTGGCATGCTCGAAACCAGGATATCCAATATCGGATTGTTTCATAAGTATTGGCTGAATTTGATGGAAAGAAAAAGACCAGAAATGAGGAAAAGAAAATGTTTTATTAAGTGAAATATCTGCCCTCAGCAGCCCGACGTGCTGGTAATGAAAAAAGGCCATGGTGACAGAATTCAACATTACAAGGTTCCAAAAAACTGGTTAGAGCAGAAATAATAGCATCTCAATCAGTGAGCCATTCATCCTGCAAGAAATTGTCCAAATGAAGAAACTTGTAGAAATTGGTTGGGGCCAAGTCTGGTGAATACTCAGGATGAGGGAGAACCTCTTACCCCAAAGCATTAATTTTTTGCTGGGCTGCAATAAACACTTGGAGGAATATTGGACCAGTGACGGTTGTTTTGTGAGCAATTTCTAATGGCATTCGTCCAGCTGATGGCAGTATACGTCACCTTTGTTTGTTTGTCCCTGTAGCAGAAATTCAAAATGCATTACACTATTGAGATCCACCACATGGAGATGAGATGTTTGGATGCAAGTCGGGTTTTGGGTGCTGCTTCGGTGTTTCCCCTTTATTCAGCCACTGAGCTTTTCGTTTTCTGTTGTCGTAGAGCATCCGTTTTTCATCAACAGTAACGATGCTATGCAGAAACTGTGTTAGAGCCTCACAATGTTTGAGGGCAAGACATGTTTCCATAACTGCTGCTGTTTGGTGAGGACATGTGGAACCAAGTGTCCAGCTCTTTTCGACTTGTTTCTTTTTTCCAGATGTCGGGTTACGCTTGTCGATGATACATTAAGCTCGTTGGACAGCTCACTTACAGTGGAAGTCAGTTTTTGTTCCACTTTCTGCTGTTAAGTGTTTGTTTTCACATTTTACCGAACGTCCAACTACTGGCTTGCAATTAATGTCCACATCACCAGCACCAAACTTCTCAAATAATCTACAGAGAATTCTGTCACTCGTCATACACGTATGCCATGCCCCATTAACATTAGCAACGGTTTCCTGTACGTTCCGTCCAAGTTTGTGTACATGCAAAATTATTAGTCTGATATCATGCTGTTCCATGACTCTAATGTGTGCACCTCTACACATGCAACTACTGGATAAACTTCTGGATCAATCCTATTTATTTTGTAGGGGGTTGTCATAGTTCTTGGTGTGACGTTACACACCATAGGACTTATGCAAAGTAGCCTAAGCAAAATTGCCCAATATTTATGAAACAACCTGATGTATATTGCATTTTACGGATGAGTTGCAAGACCCCACAGGAGCCAAATTTTTTGAAAAAAAAAAAAAAAAGTGTGATTTATAATCTGGAAAATACGATATATATGTTGCTGTTCAAAGTTTCTTCTTTTTTTTTTATAATTCACTTATTTAAATTTCTGTGATATTGTTTTCTGTAGAAATGATTTTTTTTTTAATTATAATTTGTAATTTAAATTTTTAATGCAGATTTTCAGATCGGAGAAATTGATTTCTTTTATAATTGAAAATTTCATTCCAAGCCATTGGAATGATTTAGGTAAGAATTTTATTATTATGTAAGCATTAGAAAAATCCTGATACTTCACCAAATCATAGGTAGAAATTTAAAATTTTATGTTAACAGAAGGGAAAACTATAGACAATGCATATGGGGTTCCAATACCACAAGCCGTTAAGTTAATTCGTGTGTTAGCATCTTCTGGGAAAACTATAGCAAAAGTTCTGCATACAGATTTTGAAATTATGAATTCTCTAATCTGCTACATGCTGTTGGATCCCAGGTGAGAATTGGTTAATAATGGCAAGATGGGCAATTATCTTACACATCCTTAAAAACCAAGATGTTCGTTAACATAGGAGTAGCGTTAAAGGAAATGTTTATTTTGTTTCAGTGAAGGAAGATTGCCTTTAGAAGAAACTTTACACTTGATTTTAGAAAGCCTTTCAACGTGGCATATGTTATTAACCTATGGTCTCTGCTCTGAATTTTATATGTAAGTGAACAATGTAAAATTAATATTTTTAATTAATCTTGCTACTGGTATTTATAATTCAAGATGTAGGTGTTCTCAATCAAAAGTTCAATTCAGCCCCTAAGTGTGCCCAAGGGGTCGTTCATAAAATACGTTCACTAAAACGATGTAATTTTAACCCCCTCCCTCCACTTTGTAACATTACTCAACCTCCTTCCCTAAATGAATATACGTAATGTGTTCAAGTATCCCCGCCCCCCTAAAGGAAGAAATTTCAGATAAAAAAAGAGCCATAATCACCTGCATAGGCAGAGGCATTTTTAATAACAAATTTATTATGACCACCTCCTTGGTATTTTGTTCGGCCACGTTTTGCCTTTAATACTGCTTCAATTCTTTTAGGCTTAGACTCCTCGCGATGTTGATAGTGGTTTGTGGAATTTGAGACCATGCTTGATGTGGATCCAGATGTCTGATGGCTTTTTCAGCTTCCTGAAACCAATTCACTACAATGAGCACTATGGTAGGACACATTGTCTTGTTGAAAGTGGCCATCTCCATTGGGATAAACCTTCAACGTGCCATAAATGATATAAATTAGAAAATGGAGGAAAAATTCTGTGACCTGGATTGAATCCAGAAACCTTGACTGTCACGGTCGACGCCTCTACCAATTGGGCTATCGCAGACCCTTGTCCATATTCTAATTAATGTATTTTACCTGATGTTTGGAGTTAGCTCCGGTTTAATTTCTTTATTTATTATCAATATGACAGTCTGAACTTGGTTAGCAACGATATTTAGATATGTTGTCGATTCAAACGTTGATCAACACGAATTAAAGGCCCAAAGCATGTCAGGAAAACATACCTCAAACCATAAGGCTGCCTCCACCAGTTTCAAGGTTTGTAGTAATGCATTAGGGGTTCATGCTGTTTCCACCTAATTCTCACTCAGCTCTCTGCATGATGTACCTGAGAATGTGATTCATTGGACCACATATGAGGGAGAATTGGATAGGAACAGGTATTTGTGTTTCATAAATTAATTTCAAGCATTCAGAGCGAACTAAATCGTATTTTAAAATAAATAAAGTTTGAAAATAACATTTGGTTTGCTCTGACTGTTTTGAAATTAATTTAAGAAACACAAATTCCCATTGCTTTTCGATTCTCCCTCATAATTCGTTTCCGATTATCGACTAGCCAGTCTTAAGAAATGGAGACATTTTCTCTTGTTACCAGCAGCCAGCAAATATATGCAAACAGGCTTTTGGTTTCCATATGATGCATTATATGATGAACAGTGTGCTCAGATATCTGTTGAGAGATCCTTGATTAAGATGTGCTTTAATTTGCTACACTGTTATCCTTCTGTTTTCTTTTACAATTCTGGACAGTTTCCGTTCTGCCCGAATGTTCACTAGTCGACCACAAGTTGCACATTCAGATCCAGTTTTTTGGACTGACAATTTAGTCTTTCAAGAGTTAACAATGGCTGCGTTCGAATATTTCATGAATGCGACAGTTTTGGTGGTATTCGCTCCATGGCTGCCAAATTGCGCTGTTTAACCAGAACTTCACAAACTAATCAACTTTACTACTTACATAATCATTAAGGTTTCCATTTTTATACAAATCTCGCCTTTTAATGCCAATAGTGCGATCTGGAGGACTGGTCATAATAAACTGGCCACTCTGTGTATAGGCGATAGATAACCCCCCCCCCCCTCCCCTGTAAAGCGAATGCATTTTGTGAATGAACCCTTATTTTCAAAATTGTCAGTGGAAGAGAATACCGCTGTTACCTTTAAATTATATTAAAGAGAGTTATTCTGTTTCATTGATATTAATTTTAACATTATTGTTTCAATATTTTTAGTAACATATTCCCGTCATTGATGCGTCAGCTTCAATACTATCAACAGTTGTCAATAATTGATAGTCAACCTTCCAAGCGCTATGAATTTGATCATTGTGCTGCATTGTTAAAAATACTTGATGCTGTTGTTCATATTGCTGCTTTCCACTCGAGTCGTGCAAATAAGCAAATCAACGAGTAAGACTATCATATGTTAAATTAATGTCATTTGCTTTTATTTTTCTTAAATTTCTTATTGTAAATTTATTAGGAATTTTTTAATGTTTCATTTAATTCAAATAGTGACTGTTCAAGTGTTTCTGTGACATGGGATCACGTAGTGGGTTTGGAGCAACCTATTCGAATGTGCCTCGAGAAATGGATGTTTGAATTAACTATAAGTGACGAATTATCTGTGAGAATAATCTTTAAATACAGTTGCACCTTTAAGATCTTGGTAAAAGTGCGAAATTAATATTAATCTCTTACGTTTTAGTATCATCCTCTGAAATTGGTCGGAAGTGCTTTGAATTTTCTTTCAACGTTTTATAATAAGTTGTCTCTTCAAGTTAGTCCAGTATTTTTTTTTTTCCAATTAAATATTTGTTAAAGCTTTTGTGTCACTTAACTGAACCAACTGTTAAATTCTTTCAGCCATCATTATCCGTTGTTGATACTTTTCTTCATTTTGAATCAATGTGCCAAAAAACTTTAATTCCTTTCCTTCACTCTCCAGTTTGGAAAAGTATTTTATCTTGTATATTGTAAGTAATCTAATCTATATGTTTATTAATTCTATAAAGTTACTGTATATAAGCATTTTGATTTAGTTTTTGTCGTTATTTCTATAAATTTATAAGTATTAGTGCGAGTTAAATTACATTCCCAATAAATCCAATTACAAACCTCATTTCCATAAAAGTTGAGATAGGGTGAAAACATGCGACACAGCAAAAATATTGGTATACTGATGTATTATTTTATTTTATTTGAAAAGAAGATAGTTTATTAAACATTTCCGAATCTAAAATTTCACTAATAGGAATAAATATTAGGTTTTTTGTGAACTGGCGATTGCAGATGTGCAAGTTTCCCAATCCATTGGCACTCGTGCAGCCCCAGACCATTATTGAAGCTGGCTTCTGTCAGTAACAAGCAGGATTGTCCTTTTCCTCTTTGGTCCTAAGTACACGCTGACGATTTTTGCCAACAACAACAACCGTAAATGTAGATTTATCGGACCACAAAACATGTTGCCATTGGGCGTCAATCCACTTCAGATGGGTGCGTGCTCAAGCCAGGTGCCTACATTCCTGCAGTGTGTTCATACACACCTTTCGTTTTGCATAATAGAGTTTCAACTTTACATTTTGTGATATAGTGGTGAACAGTATTCAATAATAAAGGTTTTTGATAGAATCCTCGAGCCCATTTTGCAATTTCTGTCACTGTTGAATGTCTATTGTTAATGCAATGACATCTGAAAACTCAAAGATCATGAGCAGTCAGAATTGGTCTTTGTCCTTGGCCTGTACGAATGATGGTATATCTGCTTGTCCTGTATCAATTAAAAATATGATGAAGTCTAGATGACAGAAGTCCAAGATTCCTGGCAATTTCACGCTGAGATACAATGCTTCTAAATTGTTGGATTATTCTATTGCATTTATCTTGAGCCACTGCCTTGCCTCGACGCATGTTGTCGTGTAATTGACTGGTCGCACATTGCAGTTTGCATTTAAAAAGGGAAAAGTTATGACGTAATATTCTTCAGAAGTTTCGAGAATATTCTTTCCATCCTAGCTATTATGGTGCATGTTGGCAATGGAAATTTCATTAAAAAAATTATATACGACCAAAAAAAGAGATCGGCATTTATAAATTGTACATATTTTACTTCAGTCACTTCAAATGCATTTATTATTTTCAATTTTGCTAATATATATTTTGTCAATCGTGTTTTATTTGCATTTTTCTTATTGTCTCAACTTTTATGGAAATGGGTATTGTAAAATTGCACCTTCAGCCAAAAGTAATTGGGTCTCCTGATAGTATTTGGTTGTTTCATACGTTTTCGCTGATTTTGCTTAGACTACTTTGCACGAGCCCTTTGATGTGCAATATTACACCAGGAACTATGAAAACCCTACAAAATAAGTAGGACGGGTCCTGAAGTTTTTTCCAGTAGTTGCATGTGTAGCAGTGCAAACATAAACAAGATGAAACAGCGTGATGTCAGGCTAGCAATTTTGCATGAACACAAACTTGGATAAAGTGCAGGAAACCGATGCTAATGTTAATGGAGCATGCAGTGCATGCATGACTAGTGACAGAACTGTCTGTAGATTATTTCCAAAGTTTGGTGCTGGTGATAAGGACATTAATCATAAGCCAGTAGACAGATGAAACTGAACAGTTGCGGCAGAAAGCAAACAAAAACCTGCACGATCCACCAATGACAATCGACAGTGATGTGTAATGCCATCAGCTGGACAAATGCATTAGAAATTGCTAATAAAACGACTGTCACTGGTGAAACGTGCAGTTCCAATACTTGTCCAAGATGGTGTGCATCCACGTGTCTGTTCAACCTTGCAAAAAAATTAATGCTTTGGGGTATGAGGTTCTTCCTTATCCTGCATATTCACCACACTTTGCCCTGACCGTTTTCCACATGTCATCATTTGGACAATTTCTTGCAGGACAAACGATTTGCTGATCAAGATGCTGTCACCAGTTTTTTGGAACATTTGAATGCTGACTTTTGTTACCATGGTATTTTTTCATTGCTAACACATTGGCACAATACATTGTCATTGTATATAGCTGCTGAGGGAAGATATTTCACTTAATATTATTTTCCTTGTTTCTGGTATCCTTTTCTTTCCATCAAATTTGGCCACTACTAATGAAACCATCCAATAGATTAACGATCTCGTGCGGTGATCATGTAACTTAAACCATCTGCAATGATGCAAAATACCATTGTAAAAGCGATAGTGTGTGATGCCACGATAACAGAATTTGATAAGAGAGTATTGTGGGATACCTCCTTAGTGGACTCTCCAGCAGAGAAATTGTCAAAAGTTGATGGAGGACTTGCTCGGGAAAGAAAACACACAGAATTCCGACCAGTTTTGCCTTTTTGCCCTGGCTTTTTTTCAAGGGTATAAAAGGCAATACCTTTCAGAATTCTGTGTGTTTTCTTTCCTGCTATGTATTGCAAGGTCTCTATCAACTTCATCAAGAAGTACCGTACAGAGAACTCTATTCAATAGAGAAATTGCTGTTAACTTAAACAGGCCAAAATCAACAAGTGGAAGATAGAGAACATTGTAAGAATGCCGAACATTCCGGGTGATCAAAAATTCTGACAAAACATAGCTTGTTGAACTCTGAAATGTGAAATTGTTAAAAACTGGATGCAGTCGACGACCATCATCTGACAGGAGTTTAAGGAGGCATTGTAACATTGCATAGAGAGGTCTATCACCTGGATATTTGAAGAAGAGTAACTCATATCAAGAAGACCAATAAGTCTCAAAGGCTCAGATGGTGTATAAACCATTGTAACTGGACACTGGAGTAGTCGAAACCAGAAAGGTGGAGTGATGAGTCAAGGTTCACGCGATTTGATCCGATGGACGTGTGTGCGTTACAGCTACCTGTGGAACACTTTCTGCCAGAGTGCATGGTCCTTGCCAGGAAATTTGGTGGTGATGGCATTAACTTGTGGGAGCGTTTCATCTACCAAGTGTTGGATATTATTCCTGGTAACATAAACTCAGTCATACTGTAATATTCTAGATAATGTTCCCAACACTGGGGTGTTATTCAGAACTAGAAGCGAACCCACCTGTTTGTATAATCGGGAAATAACCCATTGTTAGATTTTTTCTTTGTTGTGACAACGTCCACCGTCGCTGATTTTATATAAATGATGAATTCCTGTTATTTCCAAGATGACAATATCAGGTGACATGTTGCTACCATGCCATGGTATGAAGAGAACAATGTTCAACACATGGATTGGCCTGTGCACAGTCCTGAGCATCTTTGGGACAAGTAGCAATGGCAAGTAAGGGTCTTGAAAGTAGTGAGAAACATCCATTGTCCACCAGTGTGAAATTTTGCAAGAAGAATGGCAGGAGATTTCAGTGGATGTCCCCCATAACTTAGTTTCCATCATGGCTCAGAAAGTGGTTGCTAATATAGCTGCAAGAGATGGTACCGTAGGATATGACAGTTGAGAAATATTTTGTGTAGGTGCCAAATTACTTTTTGGTAGGTAGTATATCTTAAATGAGAAAATTGCTTGCACTATTATTCAAATTGTTCTATACGAAATGGCTATTCTTATTTGTGCGTCATATGGTACTGTTTCCAGCTTAATCTCTTAAACAGAGATTCTCAAACCAACATTTCATCATGTGATTTTTCCCAAAGGTAGCATCAAAAGCTACATTAAGCTACATGGGGGTGGGGGGTCAAAATAGAATCACGTGGTTTATGAAAGCTCCCTAATTAGTAAAATATGATCTCTCTCTATTTTTGGAGCAAATTTTATTCTATTTTTTTTTAGTATTCACAGCATAAATAATGAAATAAACCTATTTTTTCCCTATTAATTATTTTTTTTTTTTATCACATTTTAAGGAAATATTCCAACCTGCTGAGCACAAATAAATCTGGTAATTCGAGAGATTCCCTTACACTGCCAACATTAGGTAGTCTTACATCGGGAGGATCCTTGGTTCCCGTTTTGGAGACCGCAGCACCATTTCACTTTCTTACTTCTTTAATGAACTTCATCGTAACAGTTTCAAAATTGAATAAAAAGATAGATGCAAAGGTACTATTTTTAATTCATCTCCCTGCAGATTTGCATCTTTTACCTCTCTTACTGCTTTGTTATTCAATCCATTCTGAAATGAATATAAAGATTAACGTAACAGTAGGTTTTCAAAGGGATGATCCAAAACTCAGGAAACACTTTAAAACTCAATAATTCGCACATGAATGCAGATAAAGAGATTCTGTTTGCACAGAAACAATTGAAATTAAGTCTGATTGTTTCTCCAGGGGAAAAAAAGTTAATGCTAGAATTGTTTGATTTTTGACCAACAGATGAGGCTGTCAGGTTACAGAGATCAGTGAATTCAGGAAGGTAGCCAGCTAGCTACGGCTACATGGGCTAGCCTAGCCTTTTCCCTGAACGCGTTCGCTAGGCTTCGTTGATCATTTTCAAGATGGCTGCGCCCACTTACGCAATTGTTCATGAAACTATGATCGAAACACGATTCATTATCAACGGACATGAATTTATTTTACACAGCTGCGACGAGATATTTATGACTAAGTCAAGGAGATGTTGTAGTAATGAATATTTTCTTACTTATGTATGATGTATGACTAATAAAATGTTTAACTTTTATTTTGAGATATTTAACTTGTCGTTGATTTTATTATTGAATTAACGAACAATTAGAGCTTGCAACAGAAATTAATCAAAATAAAGCAGAAATTTTTTATTTCCCATTTTTTCACCCTTTTTTCATCCCTTCATTGTTTCTCTTTGATTTCGATCTTCGATGGCTGGGCCCTAGTCTAGCAGTGGGCCTAGATCGTTCAAATACGCTACGGCTAGAAGGCAGTGTATCATGTGATGGCTAGGAGGCGATATACGTATCTAGCTAATAGCGAGCCGGCTACCTTCCTGAATTCACCTCAATTTATGCACATTTTCAGAGACGGTATAAAAAGAGCAGCACTCACTGCAAACGCTGTTTCAGAAGCTGATTATGATAGTTCCATCTCACCAGCATCTTACAGTCTGAAAATGCCTAAACGATATCTGTAACCTGACAACACCACCTGTTGGTCAAAAACCGAACAATTCTAGCATTAATTTTTTTTTCTGGAAAAAAAAATCCAACTTCATTTCAATCATTTCTGTGCAAGCAAAATCTTTTTATCTGCATTCCTGTGTGAATTATTGAGTTTTAATTTTTTCCTGAATTGGTCTTTTGCTTGCTTTCTTTAACCTGAAGCTTTATGAAGGAGAACCTATCGTCTGCTCTGAAAACTGCTCCTTAAAGCAGAAATGACCTCATAATAATAATAATAATCTTTTTCAGGTTTCAAATATCATTTTATCAGAAAATTTGATTACCGAATATATTAAAAAATTAATTGGCATCAATCATGAATTGGCTAATAATTGGTTTACTCGTCATGAAGTTCATTTTCTGTATTTTTTGCTACAGTTGGGCGCATTAAAGGTAATAAATAATCCTACCTTCATTAATACACAACACTTTTATTATTGTTTTACATTCCTTTCAAAAATAATTTTTTCTTTGCTAGACACGTGAGCATGACTTGATGCTTCTCCATCATCATCTGGCTATTGCCTTTCCATCTTTTGTATCAAATGGAGATGAACATTTAGTTGTAAATGTGATGAAAAAAGTTATTTTCAATCCTTCTTATTTAATGTAAGTGGCTGCATTTTATATATCTTACTTATTTAAGATCCTGGTTATCCGTTAGGGTTGCAGGGGCAGCAGTCCTATGGAGGATCTCCAGCACTCGTGATCTTCCACCATGAGGTGTTTGTCCTTGATGGTAGTACCAAAGTGACTCGAACCCCAATTCTCTATGTAGTCTAGCCACCTGGTTCTAGGCCGACCCCTTAGTCTCCTACCCACCGGCTTGGAAAATAGCAGCTGCCTAGGAAGACCGATTTGTAGCATCAGTATAATGTGGCCATACAAACGCAACTGAGATCTCTCAATGTGGAGAAGTAGTGGTCCAGTTGGCAAAGCTTTTAGCAACAGTGTCACAATTCCAGTCTAGCCTTTCAGTGCCATTTCATTTTGCAACTGGTGCTTAATTTTCAACTGATTTATGATCTCAGATATGTAGAAAGTTCTGTCGTTTTTAGATAACATCAAATAAATACTATGTGCTTTTGTTACATAATACTTGTATTCATCAAAGTAATTTCCATCTGATACAACAACATTCTACCAATTTTTTGATGCCCTCGTTATAAAACTCCTGGTCTTTAAACTTACAGAGCAGGCCCAATTTCTCTCCAAGGGCCTCTTTGGTTTGAAGCATTCCTTCTGCATAAGGCTGTCAAATGGTCCAAAGAGATGGTATTCATTTTGGAATGTACAGACCGTTATCCTACAGCAACAGAGCACCTTTTGCAATAGAGCAAAGAATCGTGTTGCGCTAACTCAGAGTATGACTATGAAGTGATCATTTTGCCAGGTTCAAGGAGCCCACAGTGTTCCAGAAAACTGTAAGCATTATCTTCCCGGGGTGGAGGTCTTGTTTACAGAGCTTCTTTGGTGGTTCATTTTTAATAACCACTACTGATGTTATTGTGCAGCATCCGTTTCTTAATGGTAATCATGATCCTGTCCAGGATGGTTGATTCTGGTGACATTGGATCAGTCAAGAGCAAATGGTCAATTGTTGAGTTTTGTTGGTTGCCAATAGAAAGCTTGTGTGTACCCATCTATCGATTTGTAAACACCAAGCTTTATTCGCTAGTTCCTGACTGTTTGATAGGATCAGACTTGATAAGGGGTTTCAGTTCCTGGTTATTGGTCATTTCTGTTCTCCGAAGCTAAGAATTTGGTCACCCCAATTTCGGTCTTGTGATCTGACAAAGCCTCATTACCAAATGCTTTATGGATATTACTGGTTTCATCTGTACCTTTATGCCCTAATTTAAACTCTTACATCGAGTAAATTTTTACATTATAGTGCCCGGCACAGAAGAAAAAAGAAACTGGTGCATGTGTAATTGAATAAAACTGATGCCAGGAATAAGTAATACCTCATCTCCAGTCCGTTTCTGATGGTTTGTGGAAACCCAGGGCCTATAAAACAATAAAGGTCCCTAAGGCCGCCCTTTCACCCTCTACATTGGGGGGTGGGATCTCCTACTCACAAGCTCGTGCTCGTGGTGTTTCTCCTCGAGACTTCTATCGTAAGGGGGTAGGGTGCTAATGACAACAACTGGTTGTAAACAATAACAACTGATTTATTTATGATGTGTTTACAATTACGATTAATTATATCCAACTTCTAATGATTTAAATTTAACACCAATTAAATGGATAAGAGAATTGAGGAATGAAAGATTTGAGAGCGACAGCGTGCTACCCAATCTAACGTTCTGTTGACTGATTCTCCAATAATGAAAATAAACTATTTTTCTTTTCTACCCTGATGCTTAAAGAGGTATCTCTCCACGATAAGAAGATTAACGTCAACTGTTAAATACTGATGCTATTAAAGCTCATTAGTTTCCTGCTCGTCACTAACTGTTCCTCTGTCATTAGTTTATGACAGGCTATGTTTATCAAGTGCCTCTATCTATCACTGAGACAGGCTAGGTTTATCAAATACCTCTGTCTATCACTGAGACAGGCTGACATCATCTATCTGTCCTCGTCGACAGACTGAAACCTACTGCCCACGTCTAATCTCGCTGGCAGTCTCTAACCTACTACCTCTCCGACGATCACGACAACGACAACCTCCCCTCCCCTGCACCTAACACTAACTAAAACACTCGATGTCAAAAGACACCCCGACCACTGATTGGTAGGACGGATCACACCATCGAACATTACCTGAAAAAAATCCAATAAGGTGCGTCATACATCTACAATGACTGACTTCACTTTACTAGTAATTAAAGAAGAACATCCTGTCTCTAACTCCGAACACTATACCTAGAAAACTAAGCTGCACATCCTGTGTAATCTAAACTATTCTAACTTTCATTCTAAATCTTTTATAAATCTTTTATTTCATTAAACTTTTATTCAACCATTTCGAGAAAATCGTTTAGATAAGTTAAACATAGCTAATTCTGATAATTAATCTCAACATTAAATAACTAGTCAATAATTATCTGTCTTAAATGACTAGGTAGAAGTTCTTTATAAAATAATAATAATCTATAAAAATTAACTGTTCTTACAAATTAAGCTTCGCTTAAATGGAATTAATAAATATTTAAAAAGAATAATTAAGCTGAAATCCAAAACTTTAATATTTAAACATTAATACGCGTTCACAACAAATGAGGGTGGGGGGGGCGGGGGCCCGAAATCCTGGGGTCCCACAGGTTGAACGAGTTTTATACATTTACATATGCGCCAGTTTCCTTTTTCTTTCGTGCCGGGCACTATAATTGAGACCATTATGAACATTGCTAACAGAAAAAGCCTCAAACATTTTATTACCTGCTTTTTAAAGACAAAACCTTAAGTTTTAAATGATATACAAAGAGGCTGCAATATGTTTGTACACATGTGGTCATGACTACTGAAATGATGATGTCGAAAAAACAACAGAATTTTCTATACCATCAGATACTATTATTCCTACGAGATGATGGTTTTGCGTGTTAGATTAAGGACTCGATTAGTTTTAAGTTGCTTTAAGAAAAAATTATTAATCTTTTTAAGTCTATTCAGTTTTTGATAATGGCCATACTTCTCACTTATAAAATTTCAATTTACTCTTGTCTTTACAGAAATGAGAATATCATTGATAATTTTTCTTTATTATCTGTGAATGAAACTCCACATTCAGAACCCAATGCATTTAACCTGAAACTTTTGCAAGAACTTCCGAGCCTGCTACCGTTAATGCTAGAAGTATATTTGAAGGCCTTTGAATCGGTTTACAGTGTTAATATGAGGTTGAGTGCATATGTTTACACCATATTAGTTCGTATTTTCCACTGGTAAATGATAAAACATTGTAAAAATCAACAAGTTTTTAATTTTAGGGAGGAAATGTATTCGATTGACAGAAATCAGATTGCTATAATGAAACATTTGGACTTGCCTTTCTCAAAGGAATGGGTTTTTAAACCTATTAAGCTGGCTTTTCTCTCTGGAAATATATTCAGGTAACTAAGATAAGAAAATGGCAATGAATATCTTGGTTTGTTTGTTTTATAAAATAAAATAAAGTGCTATTTTAAGACTAAAAAATAGAAAACTGTTGTATTACTAATCCTATACTTCTATAACGCAATTATTTACATTATATCAGGAAAGTAATTAATGCTTATGAGAACAAAACGCTATTTTGTACATGTTAAATGGAACCCGTTTTATGCAAATTCGGTATACGCGGCAATTCGCGGAACATACATACCCCGTATAACGGGATCTACCTGTATAATACAAAAACTTATAGGTCACTTTTGAATATGGGATACTAATTTCAGTTACATGGAGCATATGCTTAGTAATCCAATCAGAAGACTTTGGGGTTAATATTACAGGGTCGAGTCACTGAATTATGATTGCCATGTAGGTTTATGTAAATATGGTTATGCCCATTCATAGGGTGGGGGGGGGGGGCAGATAAACCTGCCTGTTGGAAGACATATAAAGGTGGTTCCAGGGGAACAGTTTGTACAGTAGTAGTCACCATCAAGGGTAACGCATGGAACCTACTAACAGAGCTTGAAAAAGGTATGATCATCGGGTACTGTGCAAATGCGGCAGCTTTCATGAATTGTTTGCTTAGTACCGTAGTGAAGGTGTACTATGAATGAAGAATGGACAATTGATGTGCAAACTGTAAGGGACTATGGGTCGTTAATGAATGAGATGAGCGGCGCTTACGATGGCTGGTTAAGAGTGCTCGACGCGCTACCGTCTATACATTTGACAGCCCAAAAAATGAATGACTTATAGTCCCCGATGCGCCAGAAAACTATCGAGAACAATTGTGCAACATACATTACTAAATTAGCAAAAGGTTACTAATTTTACAATCAAACGTTCAAAAGCAAAGCTTAACTCGCTCAAGTGAGATAGGAGCCTCTCTCCAGCACCTCTCTCATCGGTAGTTTGACACGGAAGAAAAAAAAAGAATACTAAACACTTTAAATTCTAACACTACAGCTCTCAGAGGCTGACAAAATCTTCTAGGAAATCCTCCCAGAAAACAATGTCGGTCCCCCCTCCAACAATGACGAACCCTGTTGCACGACAAAAATCACGCACAGCGATCATCAACAAAACACAAACACAATTTCTTTAAAATATTAAAGCAAGCAATAATCTTAGTAAAAATCATTCAAGATCACAATAAAGTAAGAGTATGTAATATTAATAAAAACTGCTATAGAGAAAGCATAAAAAAATTAATATAAAAAAAAAAATCCCGCTTTCAAATAACAATATAAATAAACAAAACAAGGTATGAACGTTTTCCGCTTGTCGCGCCCCCCCCCCCCCCTCGGGCCCATGCGACACCCTAACTGACATGGAATGTCACAATTTGTCTTCAGAGTTCAAACCTGCATCGCAGCAAGTTTATACAATTTACTAATGTTTGGGCGTAAAGAAATTGACACCGTGTGTCTTCAAAAACCGTGTTATATGGGGTTGTTTTAGTGATCATAGTGTTGTTTCATTCACAGGCTCTGAGCAGCTGTGTGATATTCCTTCCATGGTGTTTTTGCCACCACTGTAGATAATTGGCAACTGGGCCACCGATTTGGTAACTAAGTGCCTGCCCTGTTATTGGGCTTCCACTTTAAGTACTTAGTAGTCTTTAGGACACTTGGAAACAGTCTTGCTGTTCCAGTGTCCACAGTGGCCCAATTGGACTAGATATTTGTGGTCTGCGGTTCGAATCCAGATTGCGGAATTTTTCCTTTCGGTTTTCATCCTAACATAAGTAGTGTACTGTGCTCAGGTTTAATTTTTCCTGGCAAGTTGTTCTTTAAAACGATTTTTATTTTTCTTTGTTTAAGATTGGAAGAAATTCAAAACTGTATAAAATGGCTTTGTGTTTTACACGTCTGGAGAAGAGATTCATTACAATGTATACCATCACTAAACATGTACTGTTATTTAGCATGCATCTTTTTGATAGGTAAGAATACTTTTGTTTTGTTTAAGTTTGATGTTTTGTTACAGTGAAAAGAGCTTGTATACTGTTTTTCCATAGGAAATGATCTTTTCTTGGATGATGATATACACAGATGCCTTCAAGGGATCTTGCCTTTGTTAGTGCAGAGAGAGAAAAAGGAAAGATTTAAAATGAAAAATGCCATCCCCGTAGCCACTGCTTTTAGGGATTTGTATGAACTCTATCAATAATTTTTTTTCATAAAAACGGCAAGTTTTCAAATGCTTTTTGAGTAATTGAGTATTTTTTGCAGTTATTTGCAGTTATTAACACAGTTTGAAGCAGTTTCTTATGGAGATCATTTGTTTGGGCTTATGGTTCTGTTACCTTTGCAACAACAATATGACCAACAATTGCGTATTGATGCGTGGACGGCACACAGTAGTATTCTGAAGTTACTTTCATTTAATTTTAATAAGGTGAAATATTGATCTTTTGTTAATAGCAAAATTATTTGGATAGAGTGCTCAAAAACTTTTTGTATAAACTCCTAGAGAACAAAAGAGTCCACAAAAACAAAATCTGCCAATGAACTGGTGGAATATTATCACGTACCAGATAAACAACTTAATACATCTAAGATTGACAACATGCTATTGTTAGGTGGTGTGCATTTTTTTTTTCATATAGTCATTTTTCCTTTAGGATTAGTTCATTTATAGGAATGTTTTGGTGATATGCCTACGTCCAAAACAATACATTTCAGATTTTAATTTTTTTTTACGTTCCGAAACAATTCAATGGAAAGTTATTAGCTTAAACCATGTTATTAAGGCCGCATTCACCCTCTTCTAAAAGAACCACTTGCTTCCGCTTGTGGTCTTATTTTATTGGTTTTTTTTTTTTTATAATCATTGATAAGCTTGACTGTGGTGGAATCTCCTTTTTTTCTCAGTAGTGATTTCTCAACAGTGTAAGGTTGTTGTGTTTCCTCCTTTGTGATGTAACCTTGTCAATAATGAAATGAAAATGCTTACAACAAATCAAAACGCAGTGAATAGGTTGTTAATGCAATGAATTGCAATTCTGATCAATGCATGGAAATGCTTCATTGTTTATTTACACTAGGAACCACTCAAAATTTACAGCATTTAACATGTTATACGAACACAACTTTTTTTTGGTCATTCTTTTTCGTTTTTACAATAAATATCTAAAATATTATTTTCCAAGTCACAACAGACACATTTTTTTTTGTGTTATCCGGACTTTGATTTGAAAAAAAAAAATTTATTAAACGATCAATTTTATATAAGGGGCATTCGATAAGTAAGGTAAATTGTCAAAAGATGGCATCACGATGAAGATTTCAGGACATGATCAGGAAGTTAGGTTCTTCAAACTACCTCCCACCAAGTTACTGTCAAAAGTGATACGTAGTTTATGTATGGCAGAAAGTTTTAGTGATTAAGGCAGAAACTGCCCTGTAAATGGAGAAAGAAGAATTCTATGTGGACAGCACCACAGATCAAAGTTGAAGACCATTTGTTTTTGGGTTAACAAATTTATATGTGGCTAGACAGCAACCAATCATAAAGTGCCCACTGGATGTCCAATTGATGTCACTACACCAGAAATGATTAAAAAAATCCATCAAATCGTGATGGAAGATCGCCAAATGAAAGTTAGCGATATAGCTGAGATTGTAGGCATTTCAGTAGATAAGGTGTTTCATATCGTGCATGAAAAGTTAGAAATGAAAAAGCTGTTTGCACGAAGATTGCTGTGATTGCTAGCCATTGAGCAAAAACTCGTATGGAAGGACTTGTCAAAGCTTTAGCACAATCCCAAAGACTTTTGGCATCAATTCGTGACAGTCACACCTGAGTCAAGACAGTAGTCGAAGCAGTGGATATGTGCTCCAAAAAAGGCAAAAACTGTTTTGTCAGCCAGAAAGGGAATGGTTATAGTGTTTTTTGAGATATTCAAGGACTCATTTTCATCGACCACTTATAGAAGTGTCAAATAGTCGCAGGAGCATGTTATTGTACACTTCTGAACTGTTTGCACGAAAATTTGCAAAATAAACGATCCAGATCGGCACATAAGAAAGTCATCTTTCATCATGAACAATACTCTGGCTCACACCTCTAATGTTCCAATGGCAAAACTACATGAATTAAAGTTTGAATTGCTACCCCATCCTCCAATTCTGCTGATTTGGCCCCTTGGGACTTTTTCCTATTCCCAAACCTAAAGATCTGGCTCGGGGAAGGGGAATTTTCATCCAATGAGGAGGTCATCAGCACTGTGGATGGGTATTTTGAAGGCCTGGATTAAGTGTGTGGAGCTCTAAAGGGGCTACTGTATATCTAGAAATAAACAAATTTACAAGAAAATAGGTCACCTTATTGCATTTTTACCGTTGTGATGGTCCCACCCTCCAGGTAATGTGCATGAGCACAAATATTATGAACAACGCTGGAGAGTGAGGTGATCAAGGGTTCGGGACCAGTGATTGATGACTACGAGAGCTTAGGTTTGTGTGTAAAATTACGTTCGGTTTTATTCACAGTAAACTTTTTCTCAACATACGTCATGGTACAACAATCCATATGCCTTATAATAACATTTTAGGGGCCCCATAAGCACTATCAAGAGCAATGTTACCATGCACTATTTCGTAAAATATACTTATTTTAAAGTCTGAATCGTGTACACCTCAGTTTCATATGCTTGGATCTGAGGCAGTATGCTTTTGAATCGCGCAACTGGATTCTAAATAAGGGTGGGCGAATTAGCGCTCCACGCAGCGAAGTCAAGTTTTTAGTTCCTATGCTCGCATCCCCTGAATCAAGGATTCCAATGATTTTTTGCGCCAGATCACGCAGTGTACCTCCTTTAATTGCCAACAAGAGGAGAGGCACCGAAACCCCTCTTAGCAGGATTGAGCATTTAACAACTTGCATGCCACTGGCAAGCTCCGAGAGCGCGTCAGTGTTTATTTTCGCGACACGTGCTTTTAAAACTTACGGTGCGTACACTGGGCTCGAGGTTAATGCTTCCCCTTTTACTTCTGTTGCTTCAGCTCTCTTCTCAGATCCAACAAGAGCGCATTCATATGCATAATCATATTAAACTAAAATACAAGTTTTCCTTTTACAAACAGGTCGCTAAAAACATCACGCAGTGACGGAAGAAGAGTTTGCAATACTCTAGAGGGCGAGTTTATCTTTAAGTTTTTTTGTCATAACGTTTCAAAGTCAACTCGAGAGGCGTGGGATAAATTTTCTAATTTAGTTCACGTGAGTTCTGGTGGGAGGTTCTGTATTCACGTCTAGGTCGACCATTTAATGTTCGCGCTCCCTTAGCTCTTTGCGTCGATGAACAAATAGGAAAAGATACAACTCACCGGAATTCCTGTCGCTCAAATGCTACAGCGTCAATTCAGGTTGGCTATATGATCAATCTCTGTAATTTACACATCGGGTGAAGTCATCACTTTCCCATAACCGTGGCATTGGGCACCATTGCATCTCCATTGCGCCTAGTCTTCGTTTGCTCCGCCGGTCCTCGCAATTTAACTTGACAACTTATTTAACTCAAAAAAATCAACATGTCAATAAAAATTCATACGCATTAACTGTACAATATGTATAATTAATTTAATTAATGAGCAACAATTATTCCAGCCCGAATTCCTGAACATTGTGTTCGAAAATGGATGTTTCTTCCACTCCATACATACATCTACATCGCTCAGAAGCCGATGCTGTAATCCCAATAAAAACAAAAAAACAAAAACTTCAAAAGACGCGCAACAAACAAAATTCGCACACAAGCACTTATTCTCCGAAATTCACAACAACAATGCTCTATTGGAGGCTGTGTTGATCTTCTAGGAAATCGACGCTAACAATTGCAGCCACCAACAGAGCACACACATGCAACACTCACACTTCTTGCAGCAATCTAAACAAAAACAACAGCTGCAATAATACGGATACGCACAAACAACAAATAAATATGCAAAACAATCTTTACTAGCACTTTATTCACATACAGAAATCCCGTTTACAACCTAAATCACTGCGTTTCAATATGATCCACTACACCAAAAGACAATCGCTCCAATCGAACTTAACTCCCCTTACTACACGACATTAACGTACAAAAATCAAAATTCTCAAAATACAGATAAGAACTTTTTAATTTCCATATAACCACCCCCTCTGCCGGACACACGTGACTACCAGCTAACCTGGTATGTCACACCGTACTTATTGAATGCCCCTAGTATATGGATATTATACATTGGCATGGGACCAGAAAAAATTTCATATTAACAGATTTCTTAGTAACGGGGTTCGAGTGTACTTATTTTTTGTATTGATTGTTATATTGAATAAATCTTTATATGACATACCTTGAAATCGAGTCCTTTTACTTATGAGATGATGACTGCTTCACTTAAGGTCCATTGTTTTGTCAGAAAACAACTGACCTCCTGTCCTATCCACCTAAAACTATGTGTAGCCTTCATAGGAGTGTGTTCCCGAATTGCTCAGGTGAAACATGCTGGTGCCCCATCATTCTGGGACCATATTTTGCTACCTTTACAGCCAATGGCCATCTTGTAGCCTTTTACAATGGGTCTCCTCCAAGAACATTCAATATGTTATCACAGGTGTGACATAGCAATGAAGGCTCATGTAATACCTACCATAAGTTACCTGCTTTAAAAAATGGGCTGACCCATCAGATCAAACCATTAGTAGCTGTAGGAATAAGAAGCCTATTAAACAAATTTCAGAAAGGTGTTTTCGTGAGAGGAAATGAAGAACTGTTTCTACTAAGGTTCAGAATTGTCTATCGAAATTATTTCTCTTAATATCTATGGTCAGTAGGTGTACGTGTAGAGTGACCAGGCGTTGTGGGATGGTGGATTGGTTAGTTCTTTGGTAGCAAAGAAGGCCAGCAAGAAATAATTGCAACTAATTTCCTTTGTCATTTTAGAAGGAGAGAGAGAAGCTGGCATAACCTTTTCTCACAGCGAAAAGGAAGCATTTCCGACCCTAATTCATTGGTAGAAAATGTTTGTTTTGGTCCGTTCTAATAATCCCTTAGAAGTTTGAGCACCCTGAATATTGGTATTTATGAAATAAAGTTATAAATTCATAAGAAAATGTAAAAGTGAAAACGGACATATACTAACTCAAATACAGGGGTTGGACAAAATAATATGAAGACCTTTGATTTTAGACGTTTTGTCAAATCTAGAAAAATAATTAATGAATTATCCTGAAACTTCAGGGGTGTAAAGAGCATGTTTCATCTCATATTTCAGAGAAGGTTTTGTCCCAAAGGCAAATAGAGGACCAGCAACAAATTGAACCAAAAAAAAAAATACATTTGGGATCACCCTGTAAAAAATAATGCTTGAAATGCATTGTAGCTATAGCATTATGCTTCTGAGGTTTCTTTTACTTATGTGTTCATTTGTATGAGAATAGCATGTATATTCATAGAGATATAAAGGTTTCTTTATTAAGGATTTTGTTTATACAGGGTGTCCAGCAAAGGACTCCCTGATTTTAAGCGTAAATATTTCGGAAACAGAGATCGATAGAAGAATGAAACAAGTGGTATGGTTACTTGGAAAGCCGTAAAAATCTGATACAGAAGTTTCAAAATTACAAATGTTGCCAACAGGTGGTGCTATACGTAGTTTTGTGTTTGTGCCATCTCGTGCTGCAATACATTTTGAATTGATTTGATGTGATTGCATTGACTGCTTGCAAGGGACAGTTTTTAGCCTATTTCTCGTGCTCCGTACGGCAACTACAGTGTACATTCTGTAGGCGATATCTTTCTGAATTTTCACACTATTTGCTTGGGCTTTTTTTCCAAGAATAGTTTTATACATTTGGCTAATAAATTATGCAAAAGATATTTTGGTAACGCTTGCGCAGTATAACGTCCATCTGCATGATGCAACTGGAAACTGATTCATCGGACTGCACTGCTTTTTTCCAATATTCAACTGTCCAGTCCTTGTATTCCTGTGCTAATTGGAGATGTTTTATCTTGTTAACTGCAGACAGCAAAGGTGTTGGAACAGGCCTTCAGCTTCCATATCTTATACAATGCAGTGTATGGCAAACAGTGCATTCAGAGATCATTTGAGAGGATCCCTGATCAAGATCTGCAGTAATTTGATGCACTGTTGCCTTTCTGTTGTCACGTACCAGTCTTTCCACTCTCCATTAGTTGCTGATGGCCACAACTCGCACTTTCAGACCTAGTTTTCCAGCTGACAGCCCAGTCTTTAAACACTTTAACAATAGCAGCTCTTGAACATTTAATGAATGCAGCTGTTTTGCTGACACTCTTGAGTGCCAACAAACATCGCACGTTCAAAGGCTGTTAAATCGTGTGAGAAACAAATCAGTTCTATTGTTGTGGTAAATAACCGGCTTCCCTATTTATAATGGTCTGGCCCTCTAGCAACTTCAGCTCAAAATCATAGCTAATTTGCTTTTTGATACTTACTAATGTGGCTCGATTGTGCAATTAAGTTACAACTTATATTAATTTTAACTCTGTTACGTTTTCTTATGAAATTATACCAATTTAGCTGATAATCATCCTTATTTAGTTGGCATTATATCACGTTATTATTTATTTATTACAGTTTTCTTTATCTTTGCACAATTTTTTTTATCCGTTGGAAAAAAATAGACAGTTGTTAACAGTCTACTATCAGAATACTATTTCAGGTATGGTTTTTTTAAAATTCCTCTGAATTGAGAAAAACGTTTAGATTCTACTTTATCATGTTTCATTTTGTTAGGTCTAATTAAACCAACAACGTGCCCTATTCTGTATGCACTTGCTGTTCATCATTTGCATCATTTTCTTTATGGGAATAACAACAGTTTTCCGCAAATGAAGTCTGCTATGATAAATCATCTAAAAGGCATCAGAGATGAGGTAAGATGGTTTATGCTGATTATTAAGCTTAAAGTAGTTGGAGTATTGAAAAGTAAACACAAAGAAAAGCCATTGTCCAAGCATATGATGTTAGGCTAAAAAATTCGGTGAATGTTAAAACATTGAGTTGTTTCATTAGTGTTTGGATGAAGCTGAATTTGATGGAAAGGAAAAAAAGCAAAAAAACCCCACCAGAAACAAGGAAAAGAATACGTTTTATTGGAAGGATATTGGAACTGCGCGATTCACCAGTGACTGTTATTTAGTTTGCAATTTCTGATGTTATTTGATGTGGTGCAGAAACTGCGTTAGAGCCTCATGGTGTTCGAGGGCAAGACTGGTTTCCAAGCATTGATGTTTGGTGAGGCATGTGGAACCCAACTTGCCATTTTTGCCAGCTGTCAGATTACTGTTGCCGTTATACAATAAGCTCGTTGGGCAGCTGACTTACAGTGGAAGTTGGTTTTTGTTCCACTTTCTGCCTTAACTATATGATATCACAATTTACCAGACGCTCATCTACTGGCTTACGATTAATGTCCATAACACCAACAACAAACTTCGCAAATAATCTACAGACAGTTCTGTCACTTGTTGTGCACGCACCCCATGCTCCATTAACATTAGCAATGGTTTCCCGCGCATTCCGCCCACCTTTTTTCTCCATGACGTTAATCTCTGCACCGCTACCATGCAGCTACTGGAAAAACTTTTACACCAATCCTACCCATTTTGTAGGGGATTGTCAGAGTTCCTGCTTTAATATCATATACCATAGAGCTCATGCAAACTAGCCTCGCAAACTCGACCAATACTTATGAAATAACTACAAAACAATATACAGTGTATTTTTAATTAAACAAACAGTACTCAGAGCCATTTGTAAGTTGATCTCTCAACTGGAATGACACTAAATTTGGTAGGAGAACTAATGACAATGTAGAAAGGATTCAGTGAAAAAAATTGTAGTTCCAAATGTTGCCAACAGAGAAAAAGGTCTTGCTGTGCAGTGTAAAAAAGATACAAAGAACAGACAAATTGAAGCAAAACTTCACGTTTTATTCAGCACATTCCCTTCCATAGCGAGGATGACCTTCAATGTGACCGCCGTTCTCACACACTACACATTGCATTGTCTGCACAACATTCTATATGGCCGAATATAACATGTCACAAGGAACATTCATTACAGTTGCAATATGTCATTTTTTTAAGGTAGTCAAAAGTTCAGAATCCTGCCAAATAACCTCATAGCAAAAAGTCACATGGAGCCAGGGAACAAAGCTGCCATGCAACTGGAAAACTACGACAGCAGCTGTATCGATTGACCAGTGCGTGATGGTGCTCATCTTCCATACAGTGTCTGATCTAGATGTTGTGTTTGCTGAAGTTGTGGAATGAATGAGCTGGCCTTCAGAATGTCTTTCGGAACTCTCCGCTGTGCTTAGGTCAGCTTTGACAACTTTCAGAGTCCACTTTAAGTAGCCTTTCTCTGTCAGCATTCATCAAATTACACTAGAATGAATCTGAGGGCATAGTCTTAGTGCTACTAGTTCTCCAACTTTGACACTGTAATACTTTGGTTGGCTGCGGGCATTTTGCTGAACACATCTCATGTTGCTGGATTTTCACACAGGACAAGCTGCTTGACATTGTGAACAACGTGTGGTGTTTGGCTCGTGGGAACTTGAGGATTTTGCAGTTTCTAGTCAGTTGGAATTAAACCTCCCAGTATTTCCTTATCCATTCAGTACTGTCGATGTGCCTTTCTTCAAAACAGAAATTTCATGTTTTATACACTGTCATATCAATGAATTATGACCAGCACCCCTTCAAGGCACACGCATGGTTCGCCCCAACAACGATTACACATTGCAAAATTTGCATAACAGGCTGAGAAAGCTTTAAAGCTGGTGCATCTAACGGCAGATGCACGAGCCTCAAGATGGGTAAACGTCCGGATTTAACGGACATCCAAAAAGGGATGATCATAGGCTATCGCAGCAAGGGTGGCACGATTTGTGAACTGTTCATGGTCCACTGTAGTGAAGGTTTACAAAGAGTGAACAGCAGGGACAGAAATCGCATCCCAATGCCATCACTGTAAAGGATCACGAGCCATCGACCAACAGTGTGAGTGGCACCTACGATGACTCGTAAAAGGTGACAGGAGAGCCACAGTCCATCAACTGACCACCAGATTCAACAGTGGTGCCAACAGACGTGTATCCGACATTACTGTTGAACGCACACTGCTACGAATGGGCCTGAACAGTCGATGCATGGTTGCTGCACCCATGTTGACCAGGGGTCATCGTCGACGACGCCTAGACTTTGCATGTGAGCACCGCCATTCATTGGACCACAGACGAGTGGGCTAAGTCGCCTTCTCCGACGAGTCAAGGTTTTTGCTCCATAAGATTGACGGGCGATGGCGAGTGCGTCGTGAACTCCATGAAAAGAGACTGCAGGAGACTATTGTGGGCTGGAAAGAGGCTGGTGGGGGTAGTGTGCATGTGTAAGAGGATCTTTTGTTGGGAGCAGTTAGGTCCACTGATTCGTCTAGAGGGCAATTTGAATGCCTGTGGCTATCTGTCAATCGTAGTGGACCAGGTGCATCCGTACATGCTCATGATGTTCCCCCGATGTGATGGTGTGTTCTAGCAGGAGAAGGCACGTTTCCTTCCGGATTGGTTCGAGGAACACACTACTGACTTTTGAGTGCTCCCTTGGCCCGCTAATTCGCCGGACATCAATCCAATTGAACATCTGTGAGAGCACCTTGATCGCCATGTACGCCAGCTGGACCCTCCACCTATGACTCTCGAAGTTCTGTGGACAGCGCTTCAAGCGAAATGGACTGCCATACCATCGGACAAATACCGCAAACTTCTTGCGTAGTGACGTGTCTGTTACAAAGGACCATTATGCTCAGATGTTGCTGGATTAATTTCTAAACAATTGCAGACAATACCTTTGAGTTAGTTAAATAATTACTGTGAAATATCTTTGCTTCATTGTATCAAAGGTGGGCGGTGGAGGTGAGATCTAAAAATTTATGTAGAATGTTCCTTTTGCATTACTTTATAAATCTTAATAACAAGGAACTACTACATCAAAGGAATTTATTTAGTGAAAGTTAAGGCAAATTTCAAAGAAATGTACAGAGTGGCCGTTATCAGCGCTCAATGTTTTTCTGGGCTACCCTGTATATTGCAGAAAATTATTATTGAAAACAGTAAGATTTTCTTTTTATGTTTTAGGATGTGAAGAAGCACATTGAGTATGGGGGTTTAGTTACTGAAGCGCAGCCACAACCATCAATGCCATCACGGTGACATGTAAGATCATGATACTAGACTCTTAATTTAAAAATAACATTTTATTTATATAGATGATAAATTTACAACCTATAAGAATAATTTACAATATAACAATCTTCTTCTTTTAAGTACAAAATACTGTCAATAAATAAAACATTGATAATATCCAAACTCACATATAATATCTACAATTTAATTTTAAAAAAATATCACAGCCATACTAGATCAGGATAATTGTAACAAAGCTTCTGAGATCAAATCATTTAGGAATTAATTATTATTATTACACATTCACTGGGTTCTCCCCAGACCCTTTCCTAATTTATTTGGTGAATCATTTATTTTCCTGGTTTAGTTTACTTTGCTGAAGTACCAAATAATTGTTTTCCTCTCATTGGTCTACAGGAGATGCAAATTAAAATTTTGCATGGTCCTGTTTACAAAGTGATGGTAAACTTACAGAAGCTATGCTTCAAATTATAAGATTAAATATAAATGAAAAAGGAAGGGAAAAATTACGTGACTTGAATTCGAACCAGGGATCACAAGTCTCTGAGGTATTGCTTATACTAGTCCAAGCAGCCTAAAGACTGCTAAGCATCAAAGTAGAAGCCCAACGATAGGGCAGGCACCTAAAATCATCAGTATAAAGTGATGGTGAAAATTGCCTTCCTCTTTGACTGCTTTTAAGTCTTTAGGATACTCGGACACAGCTTTGCTGTACCAGTATCCACAATACTGTTGGTAGAGGTGATTGTGGAACAACTCTCACCTATTTTATCTTCCTGATGCTGGTTAAATTCTTCTATCCCCCACCTGCAAAAAGATTTCTGGGGAGAACACAGTATTCACATTTTTTTGTAATGATTTTTAAAAACTATGATGGTATAATTGCATCAAATATTTGTAATTCTACTGAAAAATCCCACTGCTGGGAAAAGGAATTATGATGGCACTCAGCTGTGCGAATACCTTTGGTATTCTCACTCTCCATGCATAAAGTTGTTTTCCTGTTTATAAGGTTACGTCCTTTGCGGTCCCATAACTGAAGGAAAAATTTAAAAAAAAATTATGTATGAAAGATCAAGCAACAACCCTGTGAAAGGATTTTTAGGACAAAACAGTTGTGTGCGATCATCTCATTTGAACTCGCCCACAACAACTCAATTAAAAAAAACATTAGTAATGGGGAACATGCATGAAATTTTTTTTACAAATTAAAGTGCTATTTCATACAGATTGTGTTATGCTGAATACAAAATCATTGTTAAATACATCAGAAATAATTTAAAAGGCTATTAAAATTAGCGCTGGAAACTGAAACCAAGCCTCCCAACGAAAACAGTGTATGACGTCATTTTCCTCTAAACGCAATGATTTTAGGCGTATGTAAAGCTCGAACTGATGATTAAGCATTCTTGGCTGTAAGCTTTAACCATTGTCAGCGACAGAGAAAAACAGGAAAGTGACATCATAATAATTAGAGGCTATAACGTACCGTTTTCTTGTGGTGTCAACTTTAATATTTATTAAAAAATAAGTATAAATATTTCGCACAAACGAATTATTATTCCTTGATAAAGATAACAAATACTATAGAAAACAATAATTTAAAATTTTCATGCATGTTCCCCATTGCTGTGTTAGTGGAATTGGAAAAAGATATAGACTCATGTTACAGATCCTTCCAGAGTCTGAAAGTAGTGTATTATCAGATTCCTCATTTTAAAACCACTACTGTTACAGATTTGTCATTTAAATTCCCCCAACTTTCCATGTACTCATACGACGTTTGTTGATATGATTATATGTAAAAAATCTTCATTCCAGGAGTAAATCCTAAAGCGGAAGAATGGAGCTACTTATTGGATTTACAATGTCAGACAGTCTATCCCCTTCATAATTTCTGCATTTTTTGAGGTAGAACGTTGAAATTCAGACTATACCTTACTGTTTGATTGGCCCACTGAAGTCTGAATTAGAGGGGACTATGTGGTATTTAGGTATGTAAAGCAGTGAAATTCGTTATGCAGTTTCCTCTAGGGCTAAATTGTCCCAGTGGGGTCGGAGTTGTAGGGGTGGCAGTCACTTGGGCTTTAGAACTGTGGAAATGATGAAAAAGGAAAGAAGATAAGCTTCTTTTGTGAAAATATTACGTTCGAGAAAATCAATTTTATGATGGTGGGTAAAAATAGATGAACTCTGCTACTTTCCTCAGGAGGATTAACTTCTTGTTATTCTTATGTGAATGACCGTTCTCCCTCAAGTGATAAACGTGCGAAACTTGTCAACATTTATGATAGGAGAAAGCAAGCATTTTTCTTGAAAAAGAATATAATACGAATATACAGACGTCGCCTTCTGTTATACCATTCTTTTGGAGTTCCGCATCGCACTGTTCTGAGCTATAAAATTGACTTTTACAGTGTCTGCATTTGTATAGCGTGAGCGCTTGCTCCACCAAGTTGAAAGCTCTCCTGACGGCCACTGCCCCTACAAATTTTTTGATTTCCAGGCTTTTAGGACGGATAGTAAAAAACTGGCTTTTTTGATTTCCAATTGCAGTCGAGTTTGGTATTACTGGATAGTAATTGCAGAAAAACATTAAGTCAAATAAATTATTTTATTATTGTTATTGGGTTGCTTTTTTGTGTGCCTATTAAGAAATTTATAGTTTTTGAAAGGTGGAGATCTTTTGCATGAATGGGTGGTTCAATTTATACATGTTGATGTCTAAGAACTTTTGAGAAAACAACTTAGAAACCAATTAGCTGGACTCTATCTGAATCAATAGTCAAAGATAATGGTGTTCTCAAGGAAAATGACAACCAGCCTCCTTATTCGCAAATCACTCGCATGATGATTGGCCAGAATACTCTCCCCTGCCTGTATAAGCTAAAGCCCTTCACATGATAAAAGCAACCAATACATTATTACGAGGTGCGATCAAAAAGTTCCAAGACTGGTTCTTTTAAATACATTTACACAGTGTACCCTTCCAAAGCCAGACAATGAGCCCAGCATTCCTGCCACTTCAGGAATGTGTCCTGAAAGTCTTTTTGCTGAAACAAGTTAAGCACCTTGTGCAATTTGCACTGGATCTGCTCAATCGTATCAAAACTGTGATCTTTCAACTGGATCCTTATTTTTTTGAAAGAGGGCAAAGTCTGCAGGAGCCAAATGTGGAAGGGAAATCATGTTGTGTTTTTTGCAAGAAACTCGCATGTGAGAGGATGCATTGTCCTGGTGCTTTTGCCCGAACGTTCCCCAATTTAATGTCATGATAAATTTGCAAACGACCTCACACGCATGGTCACAATAGCAGTGTTTTCTCAGTCCCTAGTGCACATGAAACAAAATCCTTTGACATGCTGATTCATGTATGTTAGGGCTATAATTTACTGTATTTGCAGAGATGTGCAACACAGTCCTGGAACTTTTTGATTGTACCTCGTATTTTGTAGAATATGTTTCAGCAAAACAAAAACATTTTTCATTATATATTCTGCATGATGATCTTATGCAATTAGTTTTCCTTACTTTGAGAAGTCACCATTTTGTCCAGTCCACTGGCCAAAAGGATTAAGGCACATTTTACTATTTACACCCATTCGTCGCTTTTCTGCATTATGCTTTTGCAACGCATTCAACAAGTAATTTGCATTTCCCAAAGAAATATAATGCTTAAAGCAAGGTTTGTTTATTTATCACATTCCTTATTCATCTCTCAAGCAATGAAATGAGGTACAAATAATACTTTTCTCATTATTATTTCTTTAACAGCAATCTAGCCTACCATGAAGGATCATAACATGGACTTCTTGTACAAAGAATGGCTTCCAGTGTTCTCTCTTGTGGGATGAATAAATAGCTGATACACCTATACTTAGAAGGGTATGGGGAGAACACTGCTTTCATCATCAGTATGGATAAACTTCAGTATAATTCCACATTAAATCATTCAATGACAAGTCCTCTTTGTGTTCGAATGGGTCATCAGGAAGTTTGGGATGGATTTTAATGCTGATCTCCAGATGAATGGAAGAAGCCCGTGATCAGCATTAAGGATAGATACAGAAATGCAGCTATTGGTCCAGTGGTGGTCTTAATTTATTACTGACATTTTGAACTCTCAAGTTAAACATACAGATCACACTAAATTTTTTTTTTTTTTTAGAAAATATCTTCTTCTGCCCCCTGTGTTTAAACAGGAGGGAAAAAGTATCAGTAATGGTTGAGTTAATTATCACCACAGTTGATCTTGATCAATGATGATGATTTTCTGGTATATAAATTGGAATAAAGATTTTTTTGCAACACAAATATAAGTGAATCTGTCATTACATTTATTTTATTTTTCAATGCTTGGAAACAATTTATTGTTCAACTAGCAGGACTAGAAAAGTGTGATGAATTATTAAGAAATTAGTCTTTTGAAAGTTTTAAAAAGTATCCAATAAAATATTCAGATACAGGGAGTCCTTGACTTAAGACAAAATCTGCCTCGGTAGCTGCGGGTTCGACCCTGGCTAATGACGACGAGGATTTTTTCAGGGGGAAAATCCTGAGATCACGCACTTCCTTCGGAAGGAAAGTAAAGCTGTTGGTCCCATGTAGTTGTTTGCCGGCTGCACGTTAAAGAACCCTTGCGAGGCAAAATTTGCAGTCCTGAAATAACCATAGCAGTTGAAAAGAACGTTAATACCAAACAAACCAACCAACCAACCACTTATGACACGATTGGTTCTTTGAAGTGTGTCTCAAGTACAAGGACTCCCTATAATGAACAATAAATAATGTAATTTGCTTTTTACTTAAGAAAGGCCTTCTATCCAAAATACAGAAACCCAATTAAATTATCTCCAATAGACTATTTTCACACCCAAACACGCATTGCCCACGCTTTATGACAAAAAAACGTCCGGTCCATCAGTAAACGTGCTTGTAAGGTGTAAGAAAGCATAAGGTAATGATATTTTTGGGAGAAAATGGAAAGAAAAATTCCATGACCTGGATTCAAACCAGGAACCACAAGTATCACGTTCATTGCCTCTACCTAGTTCGAGTCCAGATCACGGAATTTTTCCTTACAATTTTTCCCAATATTATCATTAACTTTGCTTGGAGCAGTAATTCCAGTTTTCATATATTTTATTGTTCATCAGATGCTTTGGAAAGGAGAAATTGCTGATCTGCAAGCTGCAGGTGCCGGTCTTATAATCAGGCTTCCATCTTACTGTATATACAGTCGTCCCTCCACAAGTCTGCAACCTTGGTTCCAGGGCAAAGCCCGTCTGGTGGATTTTCCCGACTTGGGGAATTCTAAGATGGCAGACAATAGTAAAAAAACCTTGTAAAACTGCTATGTGCTAAGCATTTCCAATAATAAAACACTTTTAACCACACTTCAATTAAAGATAGGTATCCGCATCTACTTCATTACCGAGTTGCATTAATACGTATTCATCAGTAAATTACCTAGCTTTTGAAGAAAAAATTAAACCAAATTAAATATAGTATTTTTTAAGGGAAAATGTTGCCGCTTATGGGGGGGGGGCCCATGCCTCTATAATTGGTCACCATTTCGAATTTCGTGGGAAATAACCAGTTTGAAGAAAGTCGGCTTATCCTAATTCTCATATTAATTTCCATAGCCCCCGAAACAGGCTGTATGCATTTGGGGAAACTATAAAATTGGTTAATTTTTAATATTTTAATCTTCACTAATTTAGATTTTCATCAATGATTTAAACATGTGAAGTGTGGCATAGGATAAACGCTCATTGATCGTTCTTGAGATATTCTTTAATGAATATTACGCTATTAGAAAGATAGTCCCAACCTGCAAACTAGGTAACTGCTTTAACCAGCCCTAAGAATATGTAGATAGCTTTATGCCTCCATGTCCACAGTGGTGCAATTGGTTAGCGTGAACAGCTGAAGGTTCCTGGTTCGAATCCAGGCTGTGGAATTTTCTTTTCTATTTTCATCAATGATTTAGAATTTCTTAGCAAAATTCTCAACCGGAAGTCATTGTCTGCCATCTTGGCTTTCAGGAAAAAATTGCCAACATGTGCAGTTTCCCGACTAGTGGAGGGACAACTGTACTCCATGTATGACCAAAAACTCTCCCTGAAAATCAAATGCTGCTATCCAATGGGGCAATAAAATTTTCAAATGCAAAAACTAGAATGTTTTTCGTGGTAACCAATTTTTCTTGTTCTTGTCCTTTATACAACTTATGCTAACCATAAGATAATCCACCAATAGACAACGAGAATGCACATGAACAATGCTTGACAATGTTTACGCTGAAAATGTTGCAGAGTTCCGTGGAAAATTTGGAAAATCAGATGATGATGATTCAGAATTAAAAAGCTTCGAATAATTATTCTCTTCACATATTTTTAAATTATTAGTAAAGGAGAGTGTAAATTTTGGCCCACTGCTATATCGGTCAATCGATTTTCAGATCCAAAAACTGGGGTGTGACTATATAATAAGTATACACTTGGAGACAGCCTTGCTGCTGTATTGTGTCCGCGATAGCCCAATACAAAGAGGCGACTGCAGTTCCTGGTTTGAATCCAGGTCGTGGAATTTTTCCTTCCATTTTTTTCCAATAATATCATTAATAGTGGTGTTTATGTAAACGTTCATTACCTTTGAATTCTGATCTGCAATGTCATTGGCAATTAGTTTTCTTCTTTTATATTCCTTTTATACTGTTTGGATGTTATATAAATTTTGGATTTATTTGAAATTTAACCCACCAGAAGATCAGCAAACTGAAGCTTTGCCTGGTCTTCCTAGTTTGTTAGTGAAGGGGGAAAAACAAACATCCACATCTTCAGCGGGATTCAAACCCGATTTAAGATATTTATTTTAATAACTTTCTGTTAAAATACCACTGCCAAAGAAAGTAATTATAATTCCATGAGAGTTAAAAAATTATTTTCAGCTTAATAAAAGTGTTTACTATTGGTCACATGTTCAAAATTATTTCCCTAAGCCTTGCTTACCCTCTATAAAGCCACAGTCCACAAATATTATTGTGTACCTAATATCTGGTATAAGGCAATTCTTTGGAAAAGAGACTGGGTTAACACACTCAAAGAAGGGTCAATCTAGTCTTTATTTTAGTTGACATTGTTCAGAGTGAACTTCCAGTTTTACAGGAAATTGTTTTGCCATACGCGATGAATGACGTGCATGCACGAGTGGCATCGTGAAAAGGGTCTATTAGGAGAATAAATTTCATTACTCAGTCTTGAAAGAGTTTAATGTAATAGTTTCCCATTGCCTTCTGTATGTACAGGACTAACCTAAAAAGGACTAATGTTTTGAAAATGAATCAAACAGTTATAAAGTTATTCTTGCAGAAGTTTGATGTATGAATTTGGGAATTTATAATATCAATTCAAAGATAAAAGTGTTCGCTCGTGTGTCATTTTGCAACAATACTCGCATGCTTGTTTTGAAACTCAACGGGTCTATTAGGAGAATAAATTTTTCTAAACAAGCATTAATTTCATCTTAAATAATTGGCAATAAAAATTAAAAAGTAGCTGTGGAAAGCGTAAAAATGGTGTATTCATTGGAGGAAAAAAGATTTATTGTATTGGAATAGCACACCAATTGGGTGAAAGTACTAAAGCTATTACCGGTGCAGATTTAATGTCAAGAATGCTCCCAACCAAATACAGTACAACATTGTAAGAGAAGTTTACACGAACCACTTTAAATTTATGGTAGTTTGGTGGGCATTGTTGGACTCTGCAATTGGCGATGACAGCACAAAACATGCAGGTGGTTAAGAATGTCTTACACGCAGTCTGAAAAATATCACTGCAAAACACAAGGAAATGTACCAAAACAAATTCTTATCTCGCACATTAATCTCCTGCAAGAATAACTTTAATAAGTGTTACAGTTTGCCTGCTATTCCACTTTAAAAATCGTCAGCCCTTTTTACGAGTAGGTACGAGAGTCAGTCATAAAATTCTTATTATTGCTAAGAAAAAAAAAATAATGCAATGAAGAACAAAAGTTGCATGAGCTGACGAAGACTATCTTTGAAGAAGCTTTCTTTTTGGCTCTTGAGGAAGAGCTCCACCTCAATAATCACCTCGTTGTCATCTTTGAAGCTTCTGCCACAAAGTGAACAACTGCAGTATCTCGATCAAAGTCTCCTTTCGGTGGTTTTTTTTGCATTGGCGAGAGCAAACATGGAATCCAGCTAGCAGCAACCTTTGACAGGTGAAAATCATTATGAAGGAAATTGCAAACAGAGCCATGGCTGTTGTGTATCTTCTGCACTGTGGCCTTGACAGCATTTCATCAGTCTTCGAACACTAGAGCACCACAATTTTTGTTTCTTCACTATATACCCGCTTTGGCGGTCATCCAATTCATGCTTATCCTGCAGGGTTGTTTGATCATCTATCACCTGAAAATATCGAAACCACTTTACAACTGTCATATGCAGAAGTATTGTCACCATACAGCTCGTTGTGAATCTCCTTTGCATTGTTTCCCCTTCAAATGCATGAAATGAATAATATCATCCATTTCCATTTTGTCAACTGAGTGTGCCATTTACATTTTGACCCTTTGGCAGCATCGCGTGGAACTATATCATTTTTTTATTTTTAAACAAGAACATACTCATTTTTAAAGACATAATTTGGACAAATATATTCCATAAGATAATTTTATGACTGGCCCTCATAGAGAGCAAACATCCATGTCACAGTCTGATCCAAAGCCTCAACGTACCAATGTCGAGATCACAGCACCATAGCATTCTCAGCTGCAAATCCGAAACTTAAATAATTACCTGACTTTGCAGTTTGGAACAGGTTTGAAGAACCACAAAACCACCTTTGTCTTTAGGATTTGCTGTCAAACATAGGCCATTCCTTTGAAGTTCGCCTTCTTTAGTATAAGACCATTCCTGGAAATATATTAAAAAATATTTTTTACTGAGGTACAGGGATAAAAACATCATTACTGCAAATCTATTTCAAATGGGTATGTTAAACAACCTGTGATGGTTTTCCATTAATACAAGAAGAATATTTTATAATATCATTCACTTTTAGATGCTCTGAATCCAAACACATTTCACCTTGTTTCAACTGTCCATATGCTATGTCATCACCATTTGGCATTCTGAAATAATAATTGCACATGTTGAATCCTCAGTAAATATTCCTAGAGATACATTGCAAAATTTTAACAGAGCGTTTAATGTTAAAATGCCTGGCCAAAAAAAAAAAAAAAGTTTTGCAGTTTCATATTTAGTTGAGCTGCTTTATGCTTTGATGATGGTTCACATTTGCAATGGCATGAAGTTCGTGGATCTTCTCTACATCTATTTTTGTCCAATGGTCCAGTAACTTTTTGCAACAGCCTCCTCATATGCCCCTCTCCAATACATTCCAAGACTTTCCATAGGATTGAGATCACAAGTCTGTGGGACCAGTTGATGTGTTGAAATGATTGATCATGAAATTGGAAACAGTCGCTTACAATTTGAGCTCCGTGAATCCTGGTGTTGTCATCCTGAAATAGGTTAGGTTAGAACTCGTTCATGAATGGAATAAGCTGGTTAGGTGAGATGAAAAAGTTCTGGGACTGGCATCTCACCAACAAATGGCAGCACAAATCCACAAATATAGTAAATTATGGCCCTAGCATTCATAAATCAGCTTTTCAAAGGATTTTGTTTCATGTGCATTGGGCACTTAGAAAATACTGCTATTGCAACCACATATCTGAGATCGTCTCCAATTCCATCATGGACATTAAATTTGAGAACGAGCAATCTCAAGGAGGACGTTCAGCAAAAGCAACCAGATCTGTGGTATGAAAAAAACTGGATGCTCCACCACACCAATGAACACTCTCACCAAACTCTCCTCACATGTGAATTTCTTGCAAAAAACAACATTTTGCTTCCACATCCACCCTACTCACCAGATTCGGCTCCTGCAGACTTTGCCCTTTTTCCAAAAAAATTGAAGATCCAGTTGAAAGCTCGCCGTTTTGATATGATTCAGTGCGAATCACAGAAGGTGTCTGACTCGTTTCAACAAAAAGACTTCCAGGACACATTCCTGAAGTAGCAGAAACGTGGACTCATTGTATGGCTTCGTAAGGGGACTACTTTGAAGTGGACACTGTAAATGTATTTAAATAAAGTACTTTTTCTTTTTATGAACCAGTCCCCGAACTTTTTGATTGCACATTGTATTCAGATAATCAGCTGATGCCATTTTATTGCTACAATTACGATCAACACAGCCTCCACAGGCTTGGACAGTAGATATCACACATGACGGTTCATTACTTTCTGTGGTTATTTTCTTACCCCGATGCATCCATTACTCCGGGATAAGGTAAATCTGGATTCTTCAGACTACATGACTTTTTTTTCTACTGCTCCACACAAAAATTTTTGTTAGCTCCCAGGCAAACAGTAATAGCTTATGCGTATTGGTCTCACTGACAAGCGATTTTCATTTAGAAGAGCAGCTGCTTAGTCCCGTTCCCGTCGCCCTGATTGTGCGTGTGCTTTTGACTCCAGTCTTAAGCTTGCCCATTAGTTTTAATATAGATTGTCTTTGGTTTGCCCTTATATGCATCTTAATGATCTCCGGTAATGATTATTCATAATGACCACAGTTACTCCTTGGGGTTGACGGTTCAAAACTTTCCTTCCATGCTTTAATAATGAAGTGAACAGTTCTTAGTCTAGTTCTAGTAATTGCCACAATCTCCTTGGAATTGGCCAAGAATGTCCCTTCCGAAACTAGGTGACATCTTTCTTCTAAACAAATAAAGTGATAAACTGAGGCAGAACAAGTTAAAAAAGTATTGCCTGTGCAAATTCTCACAAGGCTGCGGTAGTAAGTCTGTAATTAGCTCCTTAGTATTTGCATGTTGAATGTTCAACAGTGACTTTTTTTTTTTGGACCAGGGCTTAGTATTATCCAATTATCCAAGTAGAGAAATTTTGGTAAAATATTTTAAAATAAATGAAGAGAAAATTTTAAAAAATTAACTTACTTTAAATCAGGATAGATATTATCCAAGTACCATTTAAAAGACTTGCAGCTTAATTTCTGCCTTAGTTCTTTTTGTTCTTGGATGCTAAGAAGAGAGAAAATGAGATTTTAACATATAGAAAATTTCATTACCGATGACTTACCATATTTTCATTAGGAAAAAGCATAAAAATATCGTTTGCCTAATTAGATTGGAAGGCCAAATATATGTACCATCACATGGCATTCTACCAACACCAAAGAAGTATTTTCCATTTAACTTAGTATACAGGGTTATTCAAAAAGAAGAAGCAGATTTAAAATTATTTATTTCTAATGATTGACAATAGATGGACACATAAGATACATCACTGGATAGAGGAAAGTTCAAAGTTTTAAGCCCACACATATTACACGTAGTTCCATTCAATGCCTACAGCAGCGCTGTTGTTTGTTCACAAGAAAGCGGTGAGTCCCAGGAAAAGTCGTTTTGTGTGCTGCAGTATGCAAAAAGCGAATCCATTGTTGCTGTGCAGCATGTATTTTGTTGTAAGTTCAACAAAGAGCTGCCTCATCATAAACAGATTTACAATTGGTACAAGAAATTTGTAGAAGATGGTTGCATATGCAAAGGGAAAAGCATTGGTCGTCTTCATACGTCAGATAAAAATGTTGAGCATATCTGACCTATTTTCAAACGTAGCCCTAAGAAATCCACAAGCAGAGGAAGCAGAGAGCTTGGAATTCCACAACCAACGGTATAGCGTGTGCTTAAAAAACGTCTCCATCTGAAGCCGTATAAGTTGCAGTTACTCCAGGCATTGCATTCTGATAATCATGATAAAAGGTTAGAATTTTGCAATATTTGGAAGATGACAATTATTCTGAGAGGCTAGCTTTTTCCGATGAATCAACATTTCATATCTCTGGTAAAGTGAATCGCCACAATGTCAGAATTTGGGGGGCTGAAAATCCCAACATAGTCATCGAACATGAAAGAGAGACTCCAAAGGTGGACATGTTTTGCGCCATTACTGTTAATAAAGTTTATGGCCCTTTTTTATGTTATGGAGCGAACTGTGACTGAATTACATATCTGAACATACTCTAACACTGGTCATTTCCACAAATTCAACAAGATCGGGATGATTTTATCTTTATGCAAGATGGTGCTCCACCTCACTTACATCACGAGGTGCAGCAGTATCTATATGACACAATTCCAGGTTGATGGATCGGAAGAGGTGGGCAACATGATCTTGTTTGTCTTAAGTGGTCTCCAAGGTCACCAGATCTTATCCCTCGCAATTTTTATCTGTGCAGGTACAAAAAAAGACAGCGTGTATGTACCATCTATGCCTGCTACTCTTCAAGATCTGTGAGATCAAATTGTTACAGTAGTGAGTTCAATAAATCACAGACCAGTTACTTCATGCATGGCAAAAAATGGACTATCGATTCGACATTTGTCGCATAACAAATGGATGTTGAATGCATAAAATAAAACTTTGAAGTTTCCTCTATCTAAAGATGTATTGCATGGTTTTCTATCTATTGTCGTTCGTTCTTAATAAATATTTTAAATATGCTCCTTCTTTTTGAATAACCCTGTACATTAAAAAATGTTTTATATATTTAGGAGGTTTTTCACCAATAGAAGACTTTTTTCTCAGATTCATTACTTTCATTATGCCTCAACAAGTGGCAGCATCATAGGGCCCTTTTTTTGCAGAGGAAACAATTCGTTGGCAATCTTATCCAGGCATGTTGGTACTGTGCCAACACCTCCTAGAGAGAAGGCCTGAGGACAAAAACTATATACATTGTTACATCATCATCAAGCGGCCAAATTTAGGGCTTTTTATTGGTAGAAATAAAATTAACAATAGCCACTTGATGATAATGTATACACCTTTTGTCTGCAGGCCTTCCCTCTAGGAGATGATGACTGTGCTGCCACAGGTGCAAGATATTGCGGGATTGATTTACCAACAGAAATAATTTCGTTGCAAATACTGGGAATCCATATGGTTTTGAAATTGCAAATATTACAGCTGCAAGTATATTTAATACTGATATTTTGGGTACAGTATGGCATAAATTCAGCTCCTAATAAATACTATGCTGCAATGGTCCCTGGAGGTCCGGCACCTTCTGAATGCAGTATTTAACGACAATTTGTGTGGTCAATGAGGACCCACACCATGGCCTCCAAACTCTCTGGACCTGAACGTGCCAGATTTCTTTCTGTGGGTGTCATTTCAAGGGCACTGTCTACCATGGCCGTACCCGTACCCCCCCCCCCCCTGAAATTGACCCCCATAAGCAGGATTATGATGTTTCAATCTGGTATTAATAAATATTAGGCACTGTGGATAGATACTGCAAGTAAATCCAAATCTGATAAAAAAAAAAAACTGTCAGATAGATATACATGGTGTCCCAAATTGATGTATACACTCTTTGAGACGTTATAACTCAGCAATGAAATGAGATAGAAATATAAGGTTTGGTGTATTTTATTCCTTAAACGTCCTTAAACCCGTACATGTTCAAAATGTCCACCTTCTGCAGTACACTCCCAACACCGACATCGAACAGAGCGACATACCGACTGGATTGTAGCTAATGGAATGTCATTGATGATTTGGCGAAACCAATTTCACGAGAGCTTGCCTCACTGACTTCTTATGGGATCGTGAAAAACCTCCATGACTGTATCAACACTCTCGTTATCAGTGGAACTTCTCTTTCTTCCACACGGACCTTTCAACACAATTTTCACCGTTCCTTCGGCTTCAAACTTGTTTCGGAGTTTTGTTATTGTTACCCTTGTTGGCGAAGGTGTACCAAATTCAACCCTTCAACGTCGCTGAACCTCAACAACATTCTCCATTTTCCAGTAACACTTCAGTATCCACTTATGTTCATCGAATGAAATTCTCACTGCCGTTTTGGTTTATAAACCAATGAACAACAATGAACGTATTGCTATGCTTTTCCAGTGCTGTCGGAATCATACACAACAAACCTTATATTTCTATCTCATTTCATTGCTAGCTATAATGTTTCAAAGGGTGTATACTTCAATGTGAGATACTGTATATGTTTTTTTGTATTATGATCTCCATCTCAAAACGTTTTAAAACTGCTGGTACGGTAGGAGCCAAAGCGATATAGGTGGCGCTAACATCGGTCACATTAAAAGTGGCATCTCTATGAGAGAGAAAGCTTAATGCGTTCTCGGTACCAACCATGGGTAATTTATCAACAGGATGATGCCCTGCCAAAAGTGGCGTTTTCAGTTCATGTATTCCTCGATTCGATGTTTCTCAACTGATGATTTGGAGAGATGTTCCTACAGCATGCCTCCACATTCTCCAGACATGACACCCTTAGACTTTTCCTGTGGGGATATGTTAAGGATAAAATGTTTGATACACTGGTCCCTGATGTGAACATATTAAAGGCAAGTATAATGGATGCGATGCGATATTGATGGTAACAGAAGACATGTTGGCGAATACGTGGCGAGAAATTATGGGTAGCATCCCCCTCGAAAAATCAAAATTTTGACGAAAAATTGAAAAAAAAGTTTTTTCGTTTTTAGCATTTTCAGGTTTTTGTGAATCCATTCTGAAATTTTTATAGCTGAACATTAATTAGAAATTAAGATATTAATTAATTTATTTGCATCAGTATTTCTGTTTAAGAGCTCATTATATATGCATAAAATTAAAATTGCTATAACTTGAGTTCTAATTATCTGTTTTAAAAAATTTAAACTGTGCTAGGGTCAAGAAAAGGGAGCTCTATAACTTTATTTCAAAGTTTCTAAATCAATGAAACAAGTAATTTTATTGGCTGTTGATAGCATTGCATGTTATAGCTATGCATGGTATCAGCCAATCAGAAAGCAGTTTACAAAACGTGCATAAACTAGCAATATGGCTGCCTCCATTAGCGTCTTTCTCCTGTAATTCAGTCATCTTTGTTACCTTGTGATCAATTTCAGTTCCAAACATCACCTTTAGTTTATTAATCATTTTATAAACTATAAAATAATTAATAATGCCAGGTAGAAGAAGCGATCGGCCAAAGAAGAGACGATTTCATGGAAATCGCTTCACGAACAATAAATCTTACGAAGAAGGTGCCGCCGATACAGAAAAAAACGCTACTGAAAAAATTACTTTTTTCAGGAAGCTAAGCGCATCAGGTATTCACAACAATTTTTGCAAGAGCGAGTTGAATTCTAAAACTAATATCAGTGGATGCATATTTATTGACTGTGAACTGTTTTCGACATTTATTAATCAATTTCCCTATCCTCAGTGCTTTATTAATTGTGGATATGATATCAGTGAAAATCGAAGATAAGGACTATGTAGCTGGTGGTTTTTAAAAATTGATGAAAACAAAAATAAATTGATATTTCAACTTTAAACCTAATTTTCTCAGCTTTCTTATTTTCACATTATCACCATCAGTCTTGGCGTAATATCTTTTTAAAGAATTAACATATCATGAAATTTTTTTTTCCAGTTTTTTCATACATAATCAAGGAACATAATGAACTAGAATCATTGATATGTGAAAATTAATACTTTTTTGGTTTGAGTTTGAAATATATATTAAGCAAGACAGTGTTCTCCCCAGAAAATTTTATCAGGTGGGCGGTAAGCTAAAATAACCGGGCGGACAAAAATTAAAAACAAAAACAAATAAAATATTATGCAGTGTTGGGCAGTTTTTCGTGTATTCTTCAGCCAGGCGGACGCCAAAATCAGCCGGGCGGCACGCCCGTTAAAAAGGGCCTGGGGAGAACCCTGCAAGATAACGCGACTAAAAATGGTAGAGATATATTCATTTTTTTTTCCCACCTGAATGGATAAAGCTAATTCTAGTTCAGAATGTAATACACATTAAATGGAAACCAGAAAAAAAATTCCAACTCAATAACTTCATCATAAAGTTGACAAAAAATTTATGCTAATTGGGGCCTTTTTTAACACAAAAATGCTGTTTTTTAATACAAAAAAATTAAAAATTAATGTGTTTGTTAATTTAATTTAAAATTTAGGTTCATATAAATCGTATAGTAAAAGGGTGATGACCATTTTCTCTCAAGTTTTCAATTTTGCCTTTTCGAGGGGGATGCTACCCTTAAATAACATTCAGATGTTCTCAGAGCTACAAAAGGTGCACTAACGACGTGAAGAAAAACTTTTTGAGATGAAGATCATAATACAAAAAAACGTATGTACTTTATCAGGTAAAGACTTTATGATCACCCTGTACTATTCAAAGATATTGTCATTCCTAAGTTTGGAAAAAGAAAATAAGGAAATTGAAATTACCTTAGACAGATAGGAAAGGTGAAGATCAAGAGAGAAGAGCACCAAGCCTTAATAAGAAGGGATACTTCAAAATTCTCTCAGACTAGAATTATCTTTGTGAGGAACCTTAATCCTGAATTCAAAAAGGTGTTCATGAAGAGGCAGAGAAAAGCAAACCCAGAGGCTCCTTGCATCTGAAAGTTAGTAAAGTAATCAAATTGCACAAAGATTAAATGCTAGGAGAGAATTAGGAAATGATAGTCTGTTAGGCAATGGAAAGGAAATGGAAAAAATTGATAGAACTGATAAGCAGCTCAAATTAAAAAAAGATTTAGAGCATACATCTTTCTTGTACATACGAGTAAGAATAGTATTAAATTACATTTACCTTCCAATAACTAACTGTCTTGCTTCTGGTCTAGATTCATAAAAAAATCTTTTATATTCATCAAGCCAAACTTCTGCTATCCTACGTGAATTTTTAAGATAAGTATTTGCATTGCCTTCCGGAAATGTATAAGGATGCTTCTTTCGAAATACGTGACCAACTCTGCTACATGGGACTATTTCTAACCTTCCTCCACACATCCACGTCTTAAATGATATTTCTAAAAAATAAAGAATGCTCTTAAAGAAAACTTACACTCTTACATCATAAGCAATCACTACTGTTTACTTACCAACATTCTCTCCACCCCAGATCTCCAGGGAACTGTCGTATTTGCCTAAATAACTAAACCAGTCGCGTGTAATAACAAAGAGCCCTCCAGCAATTATTGGGCTTCTGAAAAAGAAAAGTCACTTTAATCAAATAAGCCGTTTCATTTTACAGGGTGTCCTAAAACCTACTTGCCAAAATTAAGTGTCCATTTTTCAGCTAGTACAAACAAGGAAACTATCTGAACCTGTACGGGGAACTCTTTGTTTGCACGTAAGCATACCTTGAAAGCAATGGCGGTAGCAGAAGTCAGAAAAATAAAACAAGGCAGCAAGCTGGAAGCAAAAATCGTTAACAGTGCTCACCAAAGAATTGCAGTTACAGCAGCGTTATTAATAAAAAAAAAACAAACTTAATTTTGCTATACAATTATTCATCTCGAAATAATTTTTAAGATGAGGTAAGCATCCATGAATATTTATTTTATTTAAAATCATAAAGCACCGTGATACATACCAACAGAACATATTCTTGGCTGCTGGTCCCATTAGATCACTAGACAGCCTCGCCCTCATTTCACTCGCGAATACATGAAAATTTACGAAGATTACCAATTTAATTAATAAAATTAAATAATAAATTAAGAAAATTTTTAATTACTATGCAGATTTTTTATTGGATGGCAATTAGCTAATTTTAATAATCTATTTTTAAAGAGTAAGTTTGTTTAGAAACTGCAGAATCCATTCAATTGTATCTGCTGCTATTTCGTAGGAAGTAGTTCCAAAGCTTTCATTTGAAATAGATTTGTGCGTATTGTTGAGTGGCGGAGAAAAGAAGTTTCATCAAACGCATTAATACTCATGCTGCTTTGCCATAACAATAGTTTTCTATGGCCATGTGCACTCAAATTTTTTTGTTTTTGCGGTTTATTTTGAAAGAAACAAAATTTTGTGATTTCTTATGTTGCAAGCACCAACATTTAGGTGAGTAAAAAATTTGGTGTGAAACTGAAATACAGGTTCAGATGGTCCCCTTGTAAGTGTAATTGTTTGAAAATTCCGTAAAATGTTTGTGGCATCAGGGCATTTAGTTTAATGTTCTTTTGCATCATTTTGCAGGATTGAAAAACAGCTGCCTACACCACTGAGCAGCGGGTTTTCATCATTGGCGAGTACATTCGGACAACAAAAAGCCTTCTGGATGATTATAGAAACTGTTCATTAGGTTAGTTATTATGTGTCTGTTGTGGCCATCTTTGATAATGAAAACCCGCTGCTTGGTGGTGTAGGCAGCCATGTATTTCAATCCTGCAAAATGATACAAAAAAAAAAAAAAAAAAAAAAAAATGGCACAATCCTATCATGCAATTTTCAAATGGCCAAGCACACTTTAGAAAACAATAATTTTTGAAATTTTACAACAGTTATAATGAAATTTAACTTACATAAAAGGCTCAAAAGCATTTTGGTGAGTTGCTTTTTCATCTTTGGTAAGTGGTACCCACTTGAAATGAAGACTCCAATCAAATCCTGCAAAAAAAAAAAAAAAATTGTATGATTATAAAAAGAAGCTGCCAGGTCTTCAAATCAAGCCCAACATTATATAACAAACTGAAAGGGCAAGATTCCCATATGTTCCCTTGGCAATGTGACACCAGTACACGTCTGTACAGGGAGTTTCTGAATGGTCTGTACAAACTTTCAGGATACGTTCCAAGGACCAAAACTAGCAGAAAATTTCATATGAACATGGGGTCAAAAATGCTTCTTTCTAGAGTTATAATGGTTTGAAGGTGTCCTATAATAGAAAACGAGTTACAACAATTCAAAGAACCAATTGTGCTCTCTTCAACATCAGATTTGAAACGTTCTTGCAGCACCACTGTTGGCTGTTACTGGCCTGAACTGACCACTTGTTGGTAAGGGCCGATTAACTGCTCAGCGTTTGATGATTTGCAATTTGACGGGCTTGAGTTTCCTGCCATACACGAGCCTTGGAATCTAACAGATGCCATTTTGAGCATTTGCTATAGCAAGTGTACTGTCTTGTTATACTGTAGAAATAAATCACACAGTTTGCAACTCCTATACACTTTAACGTTAATTTCGTTTACTGCAAGACACGTTCAACCATTACAACTCTGGAAAAAAGCTTTTTCGACTCCATTGTCACATGACAATTTTCTGATTGTTTTGGTCCCTGGAACATATCCTAAAAGTTTGTATAGACCATTCAGAGACACCCTGTATATACTTAAAGATAGTGTTCCCATGAACATGTTACAAATGTTCTGCAAATTTAACGGTACCGGTATACACATCCATGTTTTTAACCTTTATTTACCGTAAAATCTTGAATACACATCGGGTATTCAAATACACGCCGGTCTCAAATAAAAGCCAGGTGGGATCTAAAAAATAGATTAAACGCCGGGTCTTTTTCGGGTCATCTTTTAAATCGCCGAAAAACGACAGCAGCACAGAAACACCCTGAACTATATATCCCCGCCGGCAGAGATATATTGCTGAAATTGTGAGATTATATGCGGGATTCAGAAACCATTACTTTGCAAGGGATCGAAGATGATGAAGAACTTTATAATTATGAGGCAGTTCTCTCCAGTGATTCCGAACCAGAAGATCATATCTAATTATTAATTTTGAGTTTTACAAAAAAAATTTTTTTTATTAAATTGCAATTCAAAACTTTATCGGATTTACTGCAGGGTGACTAGCAACTGGGAAAAGTCGGGGAATTTTACAAAATCAGCAAAAAAGGTGAGATTGGAACGAAAAATTGGTCAGGGAAAATTACATGATCAACCGGGAAAAGTCAGGGAATTTTACGCAATCGTTTCGGGACACCCTATTAGACACCCTGTTATTGGGAATAGCCCTTAACGCCAGGTCTCGATAATCACTGGCGGAATCTGGACCATTGAAACAAATAGACGCCCGGGCGTGTATTCAAGATTTTACGGTATTCCAAGTGCTCTACAACTTTAAACAGCTGTGGAACATTCCTAAGAACCAGTGATGTAGTATTTGAATCATGTGTCTTTACAGTGTCACCTTACTCTTGGGCCACTGCACATCAGAACTTTGTTGCTATGCCTTAATCTGGTTGGGCATGGAATCAACGAGTTGGGCGATCTTGGCCTATGGAATTTTGATCCACTCGGTACGCGAACATTCGAAAAGTCTATACGGGAGCAGTTTTTGTGAATGCTTTCTCGCGACACAACCAAACGTACTCCAGACATGTTTGATGGGATTCACATCGGGTGACTAACTAGCTCATGGTAGTTTCTGGATGCCATGTTGTGCATGCCAAGCCTGCGTTCTTCGAGCAGAGTGAGAATCCCGCTGGAAAATATTGGCAAAAGACCCTTCTCCAATATGGCGATGTATTTTTCTGCATTAATGTTATCCACATGTTCCCACGAGCTCTGATTGCCCAGTGCTCCAAATGGCACCCCACATAACAAAAATTGCACCATGCTTGATTCATGCTGAACTCTTGGCTAGGTTTTCTCCAGACACATATCTGAGCACTATAGGGTATCTTCTCAGTAGTTTTGCTCAGTTGACATGATGCCAAAAATTCAAAGGGCATTCCACCATCTCAGTGGCCCAGTGTTTTCTATCTGAAATATTGAGTGCGGTGAGAAGGGGTTTTTGCCTTATATCTCTCTCACAATGCCTAACTGTTGGAGATATCTGACGGTTATGTTACGAATCACTTGCAGGTATTCTGCCATGTCTGGGCCTTGCAATGGAGACTCCTCTCAATCACTCGTTTTGCAGCCCATCACTTAACTCTACAGTTTCCTTTTTTTAGTGTTTTGAAAAGTGTCATAACCCTATTGACAATGAACAGTAGAATCAAAACAGCGGAAAATCTGAAGTGTGGGGAGATTTTCCTTTGGCTGACACCACCTTCATAATGTCCAACAATATGCCCTCATTGAAAATTACTCAATTCTGTGGCACGAAGTGTTCGAGGCACGTTTCTTCAAGAAGAAAATGAATTACTGCAAACAATACTGTAAAATATAAGTGCACATTTACACTTATCTCTATGAAAAACATGAACACACCTGAAAAGTCTAGAATGACGTGACTCGATTTAACTCAATCGCTGAAATCTGGCTCCCGACGACAGTGTTCAACCGGGTCCGTACTGTATATAAATCTTTGACACGAGCACTTCCCCACCCCTCCCACTTTTACTATTGCTCGTGTATTCATTAACTGTTCTAGGTACCCCCTCGTCTGATTACATAATGCCATCAACGGTACAATGCAAACACTACTGAGATGGTAAAAATTTATAAAATCCATTCAATACTCATTTATTAAGACTATACCTCCTTTAAGATAGGGAGATGAGCCACGATACTGAAAAGTATGTACATCAATGACGTCAATTATAGGACTTGCTATAGTACGTGGGTTCTGGAAGTAAATAAAATTCTGATGATGCTGTGCAAACAGAAGTGAATTACCCAATTTTTTTTTTTAATGAAATTAATGACCAAAATATTTATCTTAAAAAAATTTACCAGTATTACAGTATTCAAAAGAGGTTCCAGCCAACCCACATTTACTTCACAATGACTATCTAAAAAGAACAAGACTTCTGCCCTTGCTAGTTCAGCTCCCTTTACACGTGAACGAATTAAGCCTTAAAATAGAAATACAACACATTAATTGAACAATGAAAAAAAAGGCTGCTAAATGAATACTACTACTACTACTACTACTACTACTATGATCAATAAGTTCAGAGACTGTGCAGATAACTCCAATCAGGCTTGGAAGAGAGAGGAACTATTTGACCGTTGGCATAGAGGGACAAATGATGCGAGACATGATAAGGAGGGAGCAGCTCTGCACTTCCTACAAAATGAGAACGTCAACCCTTCAACACCTTCCCTACCCACCAGATCTTGCCCCATGCAATTTTTATCTGTTCTCCTGTCTGAAAAACAAACTCAAAGGATGCAGTTTCAAGCATGCATCTGAGATTCCGGAAGCAGTGACAGCTGCCCTGAAGATCATCTTCTCCAAAGGCTTCCAGAATGTTTTTAGCAACTGTGCTCACATTGGCAGAAATGCATAGTTGCAGAAGGGGAGTACTTTGAAGGTGTTTGTGTGTAACACATGATAACAATACATCACATCTGTCAGGAAGGCCAGTCTCCGAAATTATTGATCATACTAGTGCAATTTATAATAGTTTATATCACTAAGGAGTAAAATTCAACATTCCCTCCGAGACTTTCTCTAAAAGGTCGCACTGGTGTCTTTATAGATATAGTTGATATCTTTTTTCCTATTATTATGTAGGCAATATCTCTACTTATAATTAAATAATTAAAACAATGTGTAGAATAACTGCATGTATTGTGGTTTTACCTAATTGCATTTCTGTGACTTTTGAATTGTTAAGAAAAGTTAATTGGACATCGAGTACAACTACTCTTTTCCTCCATTATGAAAGTAATGCACTCCTAAAAATTCTTCAGAATTACTTTTTTGTAATTCAAATAAATGATTTGTAATGAAATAATACTTGTTATAATTAAAATAAGAAATAACGGAGAAAGGGCTAAAAAAAAAAAAAAAAAAGAAATTTAACAGATCCAAGGTGTAATTCCAGTTCCCGGTGGAAATTTGTTAAACTTAAACTCAAGCGAATTAGATACAACTGCTGCCATTAGATCCTGCTGCTTTACAAATTCTCACCATAAGACCATCATATGAATGCTATTTAGGCACTTAGGGGTTCCCACTGAAAAAAAATGAAGAACTACACTACTTGCCCTTTTTTGCTGCAAACTGAAGATCTCAGAAAGAAAAGAGGTTTCAATTCAAAATCAAGTTTTTGGTACTTTTTCACGCAAAAAGCCACGAAAGTTCTGTTTTCCTTGATTGTTCATCTACTTGATGCTATTTCCAATCTTCACAGAATTTGGTTAGAAATCTCTTATCGAATCGAATTGTCGCATGCACAATCATACCATATCTGCAGCAAACCATCCACAATCATCTCTTGGAAGCAGGATTGCAGTTGCAGATTCCTTTGGGGAGACTGGCCCTTACACTATAACATAGTCAGATGTGTCTCCAATGGTCCTTGGGTTACTTGGAGTAGTGATGAAAGTCATTTCTGTCCGAGAATGAGCTTCAGTCATATACACTGATGGGGTCATCAGTACTTCGTTGGGCCACCTTTCGCCTTCAATACTGCAGTGATTCTTCTCGGCATTGACTCCACGAAATGTTGAAAGGTGACGCATAAAATCTGACACCATGCCTGATGAAGAGCACTGTCCAGTTGTGTGAGATCTGATGGTTGTGGAACCAGCTGCCTGATGGCTCTTTCAACTTCATCCCACAGACGCTCATTGGATTGATATCTAGTGATTGTGGGGGAGGGCACCTAAGCAAGGTAAAGTCTCCCTCATGTTCTTGAAACCACTCCTGCACAATACAAGGCCGTGGCAAGATGTTTGTTAATATCTTTCATTGTTCCTTTCTTAGGTATGTTGATTAGGTTAGGTTGTTCAGACGTTGTTCCAATGCTCGGCTGTCCAATCCTTGTGTTTCTATGTAAATTGGAGACGTAACACTGCGTTTCTTGAAGTACGAAACATACTCTCTCCCATTCCCAAAAAGTGCAGAGGAAAGCGTTCTTGAAGTCATAACTAGAGTCATTAAGGCACTGGATATGGGAGAGAAAATGGTTAGTGTCTTTGATATAGGAGGAAATGGTGGTCAACAATTATCTAATTGATCTCACTTATCAACAGGCACTCCAATATCCTTTAAAACATGCACTTACTGCTCTGTTATGTTCCAAGAGCCTGCTTAAAGTCATTAGCAAATTTATGGCATATCTTGGAAGTATGAATTTAGATTGTCTAAGCACTAAATATAATGACGGATGTAGAAGAAAAGAAGGACAAGACACAGAAACCCTGGAATAAAATAAAAAAAGAAAATTGACAACAGAGTGATAAGACCCTGAAAAAAATCTGACATTTTGGATAGATGCTAAAAGCTTTCACTCTTTGCTTTGACAAAGGATATCCTCTACTTTTTTTTGCTGAAATGTCACCTTTTTTAGATCTTACCACCCTGTGCTCAATTTCATTTTTTACTGACCTTTATGATATCGTACCCTTAAGGATACCCTCATGCATTCTATGCTATTGTGACCTGTAGGTCAGGTGGGTGAAATATTAGTTTCGTTGTTTATGAATTTTGTTGTAGTAACATTGTTTCCATTTTAACGTTATGAGTTATGTTGCTGATTATTGCTATATATAGTTTGTTTTTATTATTATTGTTGTCTTTGTAACAGTGATGCTGCAACAATGGAAACAAGGGGTGAGTCTCTCGGTTGCTGCTGCATCATTTTCGGGGAAAAGCTGTGGGAATTTGCAGTGATTTCTATATATGGGAAGTGAGAGTGTGGCCATTGTTGTTGAGTTTGGCAGTGAAGCGAACCAGATGTGTTTTAGAGTAACAGAAAAGCTCTTTTTTTTCCGCTTGAGTGGCGATGGTAGTAATAAGGAACACAGTATGTTGTTGTTTGCTTAGCCACAAATATGCTCCTTTCAATCTGATGTTGATATGTCCCACGACTTAAGCAATGGTCTTTGCCGAAAAAAGAAACGCGATGTTTTTTTTATTTTTTATGGCTCCTTCACCCGTCGCACTTGTATTACTTGTGGAAGATGTCTAGTTGCGCACGTTCCATGCATTCATCTAAGATGATTTGTTATATTTGAAGGCTTCGTCTAAGATAAGAATCTCCCATATATTCCTGTGGACAATTATTGATTTCAAATGGTGAGACAACTTTTGTTCTTTTTCGACCCTCGTCCTATTTGAGCTTTGATTGTTGCTCTCTCAAGATGAACGTTGACCCACATAATTTAGAGTAGCCAATCCTTTGACTGTTGTGGAACAGTAGGTCAAGTTGTCTTTAAAAGAATTACCATGGAACAGTCTGTGGAAATGGTGCCTCTGGTAATCTGTGTTTTTTAAAGAGAGATACATTTCAAGATGGCTGGATCACAGAATGACATTGTGTATATCACACAGTGGTAATCGTTCTTATGAACAGTAGCCATACATAATATGTTTTGCATTTTTGTTGAGAAATAAGGTGTCGGGCAGAGCTTTTTTTTAACTCATCTCAGGAGAAAGCACATAGTAATTTTTGTTGGTTTGGATTAGTTACACACCTGTATTCATAATGGCTATGTTGTGGTTCTCCCTTGTGGTTGGCCACTGAAACCACAGGACTGACCAAGTTTGGTTCACCTCCCTGGGGCCGTGGCCTGCTGTCATAGTGTGACAATTTTTAGTGGAGTGATGGGGTCACTCGCAGTCGAGTGCTCACCCTCTCCCCTTATTTGAAGTATGAAAAGGAGCATGTGGCGCGTTCTGTTTGTTTATTGAGAGCAGTGTAGCTCTGATGTGTAGAGGTCTGTAGCTATAGGTCATATAGGTGTCGAGGTCCACAATTAGTTCAGAATCAGATGGATAGCATGCGTGAATTGTTCCTGTGTGTGCAGAGCAAACTTAGTTGATAGAGCATTAAGTACTGAATGAGACATGACATCAATTTGCTGATGCATAACTTTGAACCTGTTTAATTGTTTTAATAATTGCATTGTTACCTTGTTTTATTGAAGGAGCCCCATTTTGCTATTTTGTGTTAATATATGTTCTGTTTAACATTAAATTTTATCGATTCACACCCAAATCACTGCCTTCTGTCAATCCTTTCAACAACCTAGGCGAGTCTACAACAACTCTAGGCCTTGCCTTCCTCATGCTGGATGGCTTGCCTTCCACTTATAAGAGTAGTCTGGATTTAAGAGCATCATTCTCCCTCCCACTGAAAAAAAAAACCTGGGTCCAGCCATTGACCGCGACTTAACCGATTTCGCGACATAGCCAACTACAACTTAGAGGGGAAGGAGTGTAAATGGGTTTGGTCTTAATTCTGAACTGAAGTGGAAAGAATATTCCATCACAAATCATCATCACCTTCAACTTATGTCCAACATATAAACAATTCAGCTTTTGTAATCTTACTGTGTAATATTCAAATAGTGAGTTTCTCTTTTATGATGTAAATTATGACCGATTGTACCTGTTTACCTTCACGCTTCTCATTACGATAAAGTCGAATTTTCGGTAGGACTAGAAGCAGTTCTCCATCTTTCTCTGGTTTATAAAAAAATGAAAAAAAAAATATTAAGACTAACGCAAAATTAAAAAGCATTTCACAAAATCATTTTTGAAGTAAAACTGAGATAGACATTTGAACTACACCCTTGTGCAAATTAATTGAAACAAACAATTTCAAGTTTTGTGGGGATTCTTTTTGCTTTGTCAAAGCAAGTGAGCATCCTCTCTAGGAGTTATTTTTTTCTTAGAACCACATGTTCCTTTACATTTAGGAGAAACCAACCAGTTTCCTGCTTCGGCTCGATGACACGGCTGATAGTTGCTAAACTCGCATCAAGCAGTGAAGCAATCTCTCGATAGTCTTAGTTGTGTGTTCGTGCGGAGTTAAGATCTTCATAAGCTTCCATCGAATGGCGGTTGTCTGCAATACAGCTGCTGGTGACATAATGAATGCATCAGCCAACATAAAAAAATGATAAAACTGACTTTTCGTATTTGTTTTGAGTATAGGATTATCAGTATATAGAAAACATGCTTTGTTTCAATTAATTTGCAGGTTTTCTAAAAAAAGATTTATAAAAGTGCTGGCTGATGACATGCAAAGTACCACACAATTTAGCAAAGTTGGGCAATTGCAACAAGGGACCATTACAGTTGGGTCATTCATCCCATAGAGTGATCATTGTGGGGCTCTTATTCAGCTGCATTCAAAGGGCCATTATTGGGACAGACGGCAGTTTCAGTAGCATCAAAGGATTAATCGCACAGTGTTGGTAGCAATAACAATAAAGTGGTGAGACAACAAAGACTTTCAGCAACAAACTATCATTGCAGAATTACAGATGAAGGGATCGAACTATCTTGTGACTCTTTAAGGGTGAGAGAGGGACGATGCCAAATACAGAAGACTGTGAGCCAACTAGGCTATTGGAATATCATAAGGGGTGCAATAATGTTAAAATACACAGTCCAGTTACATTAATGTGACCACCTGTCAGTAGCCAGAATAACCACCTTTCGCGGCACGGACAGCTGCAAAACGGGCAGGAAGAGAGTCAGTAAAGTTCTGGAAGGATTGACAAGGATGTGAAGCCATGCCGATTCCAATTCTGTGACGAGCTGCCATAGGTTGCACGGTGATCCATGGCACGAACAACTCGACCGAGGTCGTTCCACAGATGCTCTAGGGGGTTTAAATCCGGGAAGTTTGGGGGCCAGGGGAGTACCGTAAATGCATCCTTGTGCTCTTCAAATCGCACACAGATACTGCGCGCTATATGGCACGTCGCATTGTCCTGCTGGAAGATGCCATCGTGCTGAGGAAACACTATCTGCATGTAGGGGTGGACATGATCCAAAAGGACAGATGCGTACTTCCACTGATCATGGTGCCATCCACAATGATGAGTGCACCCAGGGAATGCCATGAAAACATTCCCCAGGCCAGGATTTGATTGCAGACATCGGAAGCAGAGTGCAATTGGAATAGTAGATTATCAAGTAATGAATAACCCACTCAGATTGTTGGGATTGGAGAGCAGCCTGCTGCAAACGATCATGTACATCCACTGCCACCCAAGAAGTAAGCTGTTTTGTCGAAGTTATTGTTGCCATAGTTTCTTCCAAGAAAACCATCACTCAGAGCTCCCAAGGGATCAGAGCGCTGCCATGCCAACCTCCATCACGCGCCGAGCTCCCAGTGTCTCTCTCTCTCTCTCTCCCTCTTCTCGCCAAAATTGTTCAGAAAACATTCCGCTGCCTCCTCCGGCCTGGATCTTTGAGGCACGCGTTGCAGGGTGTTTGTTTTCTGACGCTGAACGCCGTACATGCCATCGCCCATCTGTTTGGTGATTTATCAGAAAAAGCCACCTTTAGCCACTCTGTTGCTGTCCAGTTGCAGTACTGGCGTGCAAATGTCAGTCTTTGTCGCCAGTGAACAGCCATCACCATTGGTGCATGAACCAGCCGTCTGCTGTGGAGCCCCATACACAGCACGTTCGCTGAACTGTCATTGAGGATACACATTGATAGCCCCGGATTCATCTGGGAGGTCAGTTGGTCCATGGTTGCACGTCTGTTGGCTTGCATGCATCTCCGTAGCCATCATTCATCTGTCATCTTTGGTCCCCACACATGGCATGTCGCTGATTTTGGGCATTGCCATTCTGCCATGTACTCACTTTCACTATGGTGACACGCAAACAGTTCACAAAACTAGCAGTTTCGTAAATACTGTCGCCCTTGGCTCGGAAGCCGATGACCATGCCCTTTTGGAGATCGGATAAATAGCTATGTTTCGCCATGAGTCCAACAATTGCAATGTTTTCTGCTTCCTTCTGACAACCTTCCTATACCCCCCCCCCCCACACCTCTGATATTTGTACATACCTTCTGGATGTAACCATTTTCTGCTGATGTTGAACGTAGGGGGTGGTCACATTAATGTGACTGGACTGTATATATTACTTAATATATCAAAATCATGATGTGTCCCCCAGCTGTTTTCATAGATTTAACCCTTATTGTAAAAATATCGATGTCATACAAATAATGGTCAATACTAAAATACTTCGTACATTATTATTAGCATAAGGAAAGAAATGAAACCAAATATGTTACACGAGGTTAACTCAAAATTTATCTACCCTTTTCCTTCAATAATCTAAATTGAGTGACCAAAAATCACAGGAAGGGTTGTCCCATTTGAAGATGCGCCGTGTAGGACTCCCAAATATTTATTTATTTATTATTATTATTTATTTATTAATTAATTGGATCCAATACATCCATCCAGGGCCTGTATGGCCAGAGGCCGACGAGTTGGGTCCCTGGATAGACCTGGATTCACGACTGCTGTATGATGGTCGCAGCAGCCGGGGGGGGGGGGGGTAAAGATCTGCTATCACGGATGGTCACCCATCCAGTGACGAGCCGTCCCTGATGTAACTTAACTTCACAGAAGTTGTGTTCAGTGAAAGCCCACCAGGCCACGGCCTTCCCAAATTTGCAATCTGATGCGGCGTATCACGCTAGTGTAGATACGGTATCTGAGCATTTTGTTAAAGACAGGTGTGTAGTGAACATAGCAGCAAGTTAACAGACTTTGAACACGGGATGATAATCGGTGCAAGATGCATGGGTCATAGCATATCTGAGATTACATAAGTATTCGGGTTTCCGAGGTCAACAATTTCTAGAATGGATCTTCAATATCACAGAGACAATTCCACATGGGTAAACCACTGCATACAAGTGTTTGACGAATGGACATCACAAAACCTCACCAGAACCATATGGGGCGATCGATTGGCTACTGCGAGTCAGATTACCGCCGATTTGAACGTGGGGCGTCAGGGACCCTTTTCTACCAGAACTATATGGAGACAAATGCACCGCATGGGCTTTAGCATCCGGCAATCAACTTGTGTCCCTTTGCTGACACCTCGACACAGAGCTCAACAACTGTCATGGGCCCGCTTATATGTAGCATGGTCAGATGACTCCCAGTGTCAGTTGTATCGAGCTGATGGACACGTGAAAGCGTGGCGTATGTCCCATGCAGCTATCGACCCTGCGTGTCAACAAGGTTGTGTCAAGCAATAATGTGCCTCAGTTATGGGCTATATTCAGTTATGTGTGGGTCAATATCTCTCTAGAACAATTTCAACACCTTGCAGAGTTCATGCCTCAACGTGTTGCTGCAGTTTTGAGGGCTTGCGGAGGAGCGACTCGCTGTTAACATCACATCCAGTGCCTTCCCATGACTTCTGGCTGCTCTATTTATTTACACAAATGTAGAGTTCAACATGTACATCATTTTTCTACATAGTCACCTCCCTTATCAATTCACTTGGTCCAGCGGTCCATAAGCTTGCTTATTCCTTCCAAGAAGAAGGTTTTCTGTTGGTCGCAAATCCACTTTTGCACCTTTTCTTGCACGTCTAAGTCTGTAGAAAATCGATGACCTCACAAAGCATTCTTGAGCAGCCCAAACAGATGAAGGTCTGAGGGAGCAAGAACTGCTGTCATACCAACTCTAAGCATGCATGCGTAGAAGGCAGCGTGACAACCTTGAAGGTGTGTTGTGGCAAAGTATAGATGTTTTTTTACTCACCTTGTAAAAAGGTCTTAATTTTTTTTACCAAAATTTACATTTTATTGTCAATATTTATCTTTAATTGAAAAATTATACTTTTAATAAAACTGAGGTTAAATGAAGATAGTATCCCGATGTTCTTTTTGTAGCTGGGAAAACGAAAAATGGCTTTTATAAACGGAGTCAACTGTAAAAAATTTTTTTAAGATTTAAAAATGTTTAAAATTCTCATCATTTAATTTGAGATGTGGGAAAGACATTTAAATAGAAGCAACTTTTTTCACTATGTATTTCAAAGAAAAAAAAATATTCCCTTTCAAATGAGAGATTTTTAAGACAAGTTTTTGAAACTTTACAGCATCCTTATAACTAAAGATTTTGGAAATATTATTAATTGATGTAACTTAACATATTTACCATTTTGGCTAAAGTCATCAATAAGAATAATTTCTTCAATGAGGAATGATGGGGTTTTATTTAACACACTGCAAATCAGAAGTCATTACATGAAAGAATTAATAAATCACGTGAAATGCTTTCAAAAATACATACAGAGTGTCCCAAATTGATGTATACATTCTTTGAAACGTTATAGCTCAGCAATGAAATGAGATAGAAATATAAGGTTTGTTGTGTATGATCCAGACGACACTGAAAAAACATAGCAACACGTTCGTTATTGTTCATTTGTTTATAAACCAAAATGGCAGTGAGTCTTTCATTCAATGAACGTAAGTGGATACTGAAGTGTTAATGGAAAGTGGAGAATGTTGTTGAGGTTCAACAACGTTGGAGGGTTGTGTGTGGTACACCACCGTCAACAAGGGTAACAATAAGAAAACTGCTATTCCTCGCTCACAGATGAATAGGATGAAGAGAAAGTGCACATGGAGTTCCTGCCTTGATCTCCCAATTTAACCCCTCTCGACTTCTACCTTTGGGGAACTTTAAAGAATACAGTGTATGCCACAAACACTGACAGAATTAAGAGATCAGATTGAACATTCCATCAATGGTATTCCATCAACTACAATCCAGTCGGTATGTCGCTCTGTTTGACATTGGTGTTGGGAGTGTACTATGGCAGAAAGTGGACATTTCGTTGCCGAGTTATAACATTTCAAAGAGTGTATACATCAATTTGGGACACCCTGTATTAAAGAAATAAATTGAGGCTTTACAATATAGCATTGTTTGGTTAAATCAACTAGTTTCTCCTTTTATTCATGCCTTCATCTATTCTTATGTACTCTAAAGCCTTAATTTATATAATCCGAAAATACAGTACAAAGACCGATCATCTCTATGATATAATAAAGAACACGTACTGGATAGTACAGATGGAAAATGTAGAACATACGAGGGGATACTGAAAGTAATGAGCAGCATTTAAAAATAAAAAAACAAAAAGGGTTAATAATTGCGATACACAGAATGCAGCATTTCAAACTATAAACTTATCTATTTCTCAAGATAATCTCCATTCCTTTGGACACATTTTTCTCACCATTGTGGAAGTTTGAAAATCCCTTGATGGTAGAAGTCCGTTCCAGCTCGCTGAAGACACTGACGCACTACTCTTCACGTCTTCATCTGTCGCATAGCACTGGCCTCTCATCTGCACTTTCACAAAATCAAAAAGATGAGAGGCCAGCGCTATGCGACAGACAAGGACGTGAAAAGAGCAGTGCGTCAGTGTCTTTAGCGAGCTGGAACGGACTTCTACCATCAAGGGATTTTCAAACTTCCACAACGGTGGGAAAAACATGTCCAAAGGAATGGAGATTTTGTTGTGAAATAGACATAAGTTTATAGTTTGAAATGCTGTATTCTGTGTATCACAATTATTAACCTTTTTTTTTTTTTAATGTTGCTCATTATCTTTCAGTATGTCCCTCGTAAAACAAAAGATAATTAATGCCAAATTTAAGGATGCCAAAGTATGCATCAGAATATTACAGAATGATTTTTTACTACAAGTTTCATGAGGATGTTATCATACAATAGGAGTCGGCATTTATTAATCATTTGCTCTCGCTGCTGCAATGAGGTAAGCAATAATATGCTTTAGTGATCTCAGAAGACTGAGCATCACTATCCCAGCAATGAAGCTGTACAAAAGCCACCATTTGGTTCAGACAGCAGCCCAAATAATTTTATGCTGGTTTTGAGGGGCTTGTAAAACTATGAGACAAGTGCCTCATTGTACAGGGAGATTATGTGGAGAAATAAAAGTAGTTTTCAAGTCAATACTCTTTATTCGTTTCACTTCTATATCCATTTGTAACTTACTTACTGATTTCCCTTGTATCTAATTTAACTACTCAATTTTACTCATTAAGCCTCAGTGGCTTACCATCTTTATTCTACTAAAATGCACATCTTGTATAATGTGATTCTACTTTCAGAGCCCCAAAAAACAATAAAAATTTTATCCTCTTGTATAATGTGATCCCCATTGACATGCCTGGTCTATGCTGATATCTCTATAATCATGCTAGTTTGCAACAAACATATGCCATTTAATTTGCTCCTTTGACTTATCACATCCTGTATAAAACTCCTCTGAAACACAGCCTCCTAAGTAGCAAAATTATTCTGGGGCGAGTTGAATGTGTCGATTCTCCTAGTGACAAAACATTCTAGGGACAAAGTGAATGTGATGAGCTGAATGTGTTGAATCGACTGAGTGACAAAATGATCCTGGGACAAAGTGAATGTGGTGATTTGAATAAGATGACATGAACATGACCAAGTGAAGTGTGATGAAACAACCTGCTTGTTAACATCTCTTGACCCCCTCCCAAAAGACCATGTGTCTACTACAGGGTCGAGTCACATTATTATGACCACCCCTTAAGTTTGCCTTCGGGTTTGCCCAGCTGAGGAACTATGTCACGTGTTGGGAATTGGTTACGTGACTATATAAGGTAGGTTTCCACTATGTTAAAAACATATCACTCATTGCTGCAATAGGTAAGAAACGTGATTTATCAGATCTGGAAAAGGGGATGATAATCGGCTTTCGGGCCAAGGGTGGCAGTATTTTAGAAACTGCACAGTTTGTGAACTGTTCTCATGCTGCTGTAGTTAAAGTGTACCATGACTGGGAAAATGGGATCGTTCAGCATAAATGGTATGGGAACTGTGGAACGTTCACCTCTCTCATCGTGCCATTGATGAGAAAGGTGAACGTCGGCTGCGAAGATGCGTGAAGGCCAACTGAAGAGCTACAGTGGATCAACTTACCGCTCAAACCAACAAGGGCGCTACCAGACATGTCCCTAAAACCACAGTACAGAGGACCCTCCGCAGTAGACGGATGGTCATCGCACCCATGCTGACGAAGGTTCATCGCCAAAATCGGCTTCAATTTACCCAACAGTAGAGAAACAGGACCACTTCTGACTGGAAAAAGGTTGCCTTCTCCGATGATTTCTGCTCCACAGAAGTGACGGCTGTTGGTAGGTGAGACGAGAAACCTCCAAGAACAAGCATCCTGCAACCACTGTTGGACGAATGCAGGCTGGTGGCAGCAGCGGTTTTGTGTGTGGAGTGTTCCACTGCATTATCTGTTACCTGTAGAGGGTGCTCTCAACCGATTCGGTTATTTATCCATAATTGCAGATCAACTACACTCATACATAGCTACTGTCTTCCCATAGGGGGGTGGCATGTTCCAGCAAGACAATGCGAAGTGTCATACGGCTGTAATTGTTCGGGGGTGGTTGGAGGAACACGACCAAGAGTTCCAAGTACTACCCTGACCCCCTAATTCCCCAGACCTCAACCCAAATGAGAACCCTTGGGATCACCTCGATAGTCATGTGCGTGCTATGGAACAACCACCACGTACCCTTCAGCAGCTATCGGATGCTTTACAGTCTGCATGGCAACAGCTACCAGTAGAAACCTACCAGAATCTTATTGACTCACTCCCACGCCGTCTAGCTGCTGTCCGTGCCGCTTAAGGCTGTTATTCGGGATATTAGCTGGTGGTCATAATAATGTGACTCGACTCTGTACTTTTACACCCCCTCTCCCCTTGATAAGTTTGATATGCAGAAGACATCCAACCTTATTAATATTTTAGAAAAGAAAAAGTGCGAAAGTAGACAGATTATATTAATAATATTACATTATTATTCAAAACCAATGTTATTCTTGTTATTCTTTCATTGTAGTTGCAATTACCTTATTACAGTCCTTAATAAAGCTGATCTTGCTTCATTATGAAATGTGATGATCACACTAACAGAGGGAAAATTCTCCACATCATAAGTTATATTATGACAACTAGGGAAAAAAAAATAATAATAAATAAATAAAAGCTTCATTTAGTTTTCATGTCAGCTTTGACTGCTCTTTATAAGGCATATATATCTAACACAAATTCAAATGGGTAATTTTATGAGAACCTTTCCTAAAACAAATGGATAAACATTAACTCAACTTTCAGCATGACCGATAATATAGGTCGGACATCTTTCAGTATCTTTATACGAGATAAATTCAAAAAGTTCTCGAACTTTTTGAACATCCTTCGTGAGAAATTTTTTACCATCTTGAGGCCTTTCAGTTTTGTGCATTAACGTATTGTTGCCAGGTTGAAATAAATCACGTGTCTGTCCCTGTACTGGTTCAAACACACTGCATGTGCAGATGTGTAGAATAATGTGATGCATTCATTTGATCCTAGTCTGTTAGGGTAAATCATCACGGGCGATGAAACATGGTACTTTCTTTATGACCCTCAAACAAAAAGAGAATCATTTGTACAGAAAACAAGCTCACCCTCCTCCCAGATCACAGAAGTTCTGTGCTGACTGCACCAAAGGAAAGGTCATGTTTGTGCTTTTTGTTTTCTTTTTTATTGCAAAGGAATAGTCCATTACGAATAAGGTGGACGAAAGCTCTGAAGAAGGTGGCAAATAAAGGTCTGCAGCCCATCTTCAAGAAAATATATGAACGTTGGCAAAAGTGTATAGTTGCCAAAGGGCATTATTTCAGAGGCCAGATTGCTTAAAATATGCTGTGTTTCATATTTCTTTTTTCCGAAGCAAAATCGGGAACTTTCTGAACCTACTTCATATATTTACATAGCCAATCAGATAATAGAGACATAATTTGAAAGGAGATGGCTAGTCAAAAGGTTTGGTCTGAACATTGCTTACAAAAGCAGGCAGAAACACTGAAAAGACTGCTCAGATCTGAAAAAGATAAAATTCCAGTACCTAGACTTGAACCAGGGACCATGTCTTTCACTGGCATCACAATTGAGATAGCTTGTTATTTATTGTTTGCAGTAACTTTAGCCTAATGGTCCACTGGACTGGGTGTGCAGGGGTGAGCCCCAAATCGACTATGTCCATTGTAGTTCATGTCATCAAATTTCAAAATACCCCCCCCCCCCTTCGCTGCATGGCCTACATCTACTCGATAATCAATGCTTTCATCAGAGGTATAGGCCGATCTGTGCATTTCTGCTGGCACAAACTACCCATTTCTTGGAATGCTTAATGGCATTTCCTAATGCTTTTAGCAGTAGGGGCTTTCATTCCGAATCTTTACAAAATTACGCTGTACAGTTATTACAAACTCGCATTTGTTGCAGCAGAAGATGTAAAATGCTTTCTGTTGCGGGTCGCCATATAGAAAACAACTGAGACTAGGGAGACCTCTACTGGGAACTTCAAATTTGGCGATCCCCTCTTTCCAATGGTGGGCAGATCGTTCAGCTGCTGTTAATAATTCTTTAGTTATAGCACTTTGAAATCAGTAGCGGAGTTTTGAATCGCCCTGTATTATCTATCATGCTGAAAGATGACTATGTTATAGTCGAAATAAGCATATTCAAGGCGAATAAAAACTTTGTGGAAATGCAGACTTTTTGGGTCATATTATAGAGATTTCCTAGTATTTTCTTTAATCCTTATAGACCTTTTCTAGCGGAAGTTGTGCTGCCACCATTATGACATATTGATTTGAGTGAACTGAGCATGTTGAGCACCCAGCTTGAGCAAATAGTTTAAAAAAGCAGCAATTGAGGAAAAATTACGCAGAAACATTCATAAATATACAAGCTCAACTTCTGTAAAGTTCCGTTTGACTTTATTGCACATTTTTACTCAAAATGTAGACTATAAAATATCCATTTCCTTTAATATGAGGTGTGATCATAAAGTTCTGGAACTGGTAACAAATGGCAGCACAAGTCCACAAATACAGTGAATTATATCCCTATCATTCATAAATCAGCTTTTCAAAGGATTTTGTTCATGTGCATCGGGTACTGAGAAAATTACTGCTATTGTGACCACATGTGTGAGATCTTCTGCAATTTTCTCATGGACATTAAATTTGAGAACGAGCAAACTCGAGCAACGAGCAATCTGAGGGAGGATTTTTGGCAAAAGCGAAAGCGATCTCCTCACATGCGAGTTTCTTGCTAAAAACAACATTTTGAAGGGAACACTGTATTAATGTATTTAAATAAAGTACTTTCTCTTTAAATGAAACAATTCCGGAACTTTTTGATCGCACCTTGTATATTTCACTAGTGTATGTAACAATTGTCAGATTACATTGAAAGCTGCCAGGCGTACTTGAACTACCTTTGAAATTGAATTCCATTCTTTTTTTTTTTCCTGTTAATTGCAGCCATCCATTGCAGCATCATTTTTAGGAAAAGAAAATAAAGAATAAGGAACCTAGCAAGGGCAATTTTCAAGACTTAAAGGAGCGTGATCAACCGAAAATTGCTTCTTCCATTGCTGCAATCAAAAATAGCTGAACATTCTATCATGGCATAAAATGAACTCCACTGCATGCTTGGCTATTCTATCTGAGCATCCAAAACCATACACTTATATTAAAAACAATATAAGTAGAAAGATTTGTTGCGGTGCCGAAATCCTTCAAGTTCCATACATACATGAGTTTGAAAGTGAAAACTCAACATATAATAGCAGACGGAAGTAGCACTTTCCTACCACCTAGTGATGAAATGCACATTTCGAAAAGGTCTATAAAATTTAAATTTCAAACTTTTAAAAATGTATGCACTTCTTCTATAGAAAAGTTATACACATTAACCACAATTAAAATTAATTCTGTAATTGCACTCAAATTAAATTCTGTTTTATAAAATTTTATTTTCTAATCCAATGCTATGGTCGCACTATGCCTTAATCATATATGGTTAAGTAACCATGCTTAACTCTTGATCACGATCAAGCAGAATTGTACATCCTGCTCTGGTTACCTAACCGCATTTACAGCTCAGTTGAGAGTTGGTTAACAACAGCGCTTCAAAAACCCTGTTTTGCTTGACCGTCAACAAAAAGGAAGTGTTTTATTTTTAGAACCAACAAACAGGAAAATAAAACACGGCGGTTAAGCGAAAGCGCGGCAGCAAGTGGTCTGATGAGGAAACCAAAGTTCTTGTATACGTTTGGGGAGAACAATTTTCAGATTTAAGAAAGGCTAATGTAACCATTAAGTGTTACTAGCACATTCTGCTCCATCCATCATAATTTTGCTAGCGGCTATTGTGGAAGTCAGTTATTACTCTCAAGTCATCTATTGACACAATTGCGAGAAAAAAAAATCACAAAAAAAGCCATTTTGCTTGGTAACCATCATTTGAAGGCAGTGTGAGTGGAAAGTGCTTTATTAAGTAACTAGTATACTGATCATGATTAGCTCACAGTGTGAACATAGTACAGGGTTATTCAAAATGGTGTATGGTACAGTATTTTAAAATACTTTAATAAACTCATTTCTAAACATACACTTACCAGAACGGGTTTAAAATGAAGGAAAACTCAAATATTTTCAAATTTCTCAAGGCCGGTACACTGCTATCACGGTATAACTCAAAATGGTGTCTCAGCAAGAAAAGGCATTTGTGTGCTGCAACATGAGAAAAGTGAGTCTGTAATTTTAGTCCAGCATGATTTTCATAGACATTTTGGAAAGGACTGTTTACTAACAAAAGCATCCTTAAGTGGGGTTTTGTAAAAGATAACGTGTATGTGCCACTGCTAGCAGACATGACAACATAGACAACCAGAAAACACACATTCGTACTGCTCTGGAATTAATAACACCAGATATGCTCAAACGCAAGAGCTAGACTATTGCCTGGACATTGTCCGCATGACTCGAGGAAGTCCCATAAAACATTTATTTGAGTTTTCCTTCATTTTAGACCCATTCAGGTAATCATTTGTTTAGAAACGAGTTTATTAAAGTATTTTAAAATACCGTACATCATTTTGAATAACCCTGTATAATCAACATAATAATGTTTGGAATTACTTTTTATGACGAGTGTCTGGAATGTTTCGATTACTTGGCAATTGGTTACTAACAACAATATCAAAAGCATGCTGAGAAAACTGGTCTTCTCCACCACTTGCTTCATTGTTGATGTAATTTTTGTCATCAAAGACTACTGTCAAAGGATTATAATCTAAAGTCTGCAAGAAAAAAAAAAAGAAAAAAGAAAATGAAACATTACTACAGAATAAAAATCAAATTACAAGTTCAGTTCAAAGAACGAGAGCTTTTTCTTGGATTTTTCCCCCACCCTATTTTTTTTTTCCTCTGTTCAATACATGAAAAATGGATTATTTCCAACCATTATTTATTTTTATTTTACCAAGATAAATTAGAATGAGAATGATTTTAAAATGGTACATTATCATATTTTAGCATTGATGTATTTAAATTGGAAGGCAAAAATCCAATTTAGGAGAAGACAAAGTGAATTTGTAACACAACTTTGACCTCTTTGAACCTTAGAACATTTAAATTGACTCTTTTTATAGTATGGAAAAACCCTTCACTTGTATTCACCCCAATGTCATACATGATTGAACAACAGAAAAATGAGGGTAGAGAGTGGGGAGATAAGAAAGAATTTTTGATTTCAAATGTCAATGGCAAGGATCCGGAGAGATGAGGGAGACAAAAAAAAAATCACAAACACAACAATGAAATTCATTTCAATATATAATCAAGCAATGATTCAAGTTCAAGGTTCTAGTTTTTCTAGTAATATAGTTCAATTTCTGATTAAGTCAAAACATAAAACCAGAAAAAAAAAAAAAAAATCAAAAAAGGGGAGAAATAAAATGTCCTTTCACATTAAAAAAAAAAAAAAAAATGGCTTAAGTGGCAATAAAATACTTTCCCCCCCCTCCTAACATTATTTTAATTGCAAATATAGATAATAAGAGATCTGCATTATCATTTCACGCTGGACTTATCCTGAAAATAAACAACACTGAATCCACTTTTATAAGCCCAGCACATAAAAATTGTTGAAAAATAATTACTTACAGTTCAGTCCTTAAAAAAAATTTTAAGGAGCAATGATTAGATACATATCAAAGCCATTTACAGAAGTTTAAAAATAAATTTTTAATCTATAAATAAAAATAATATTCCAAAAAAAGCAGTTTCATTCCTAAAAGGAACCATATAAAAGATAATAGATAACGCTATAAAAAAAAAATACTGAAATAAGGTAAGGAAGGACTGTTAATTCTCTTAATACTTTCAAATGACTTCAGTGCACGTTTTTATTCAGCTTCATTCTGAAGAAAATTATTCTGGAAGTACATTAAAAATAAAAAAATAAAAATAAAAGAAAATTAGATTCACTTGCATGAATATTGAGAAAAAGTAGGGAGGGGAACAATTTGATTTATAGAGGGAAGTAAAACCAAAGAAGAATGAAGAACAAGAAATTCAAGATTATTTTTTTTTCCTTCTTCTTTGAGATCAGATGACTATGAAATTTAAAACTCACCATTGGCATGTTAAAAACTAGAGCACATTAATTAGAAATTAAGTCAACATAATAAAGGTGGAAAGAAAAACAGTTACAAGTAGCTACTAAAATATTTCTGGTATAAACAAACTGCAAATATATATATATATATAAAAAATCTAAACATAACATTTTTGACATCAGAATTAAAGCTAAGCAAGACTTTCAGATGGATCATATGTTTCCCAATTTCAAAGAGGATTTTTTTAAGTTCCTGATGAAACCACTGCTTTATTTCCTGTTAAAGATTCTGGTTAAATCAACACATGGGAGGAAGATTTAACTGAATAAAACATCTCAAAGCTCAAAATAGTTTTACAACCAACGAGAAGAATTTGAATATCATTCAATGAATCACGATATGGAGGATAAAGGGGTAAAATATGATAAAACATTGGATAAAGTGGGAAAAAGAAGGGATAAAAAAGTGACGATTAAAAATGAGGTACATGTATAAAGAAGGGTTAAAAAAATAAAAAAATAAAAAAAAATTCTCTTTCTGGAATTAATTTCTAATTTATTTAAAAATACTTTAAATAATAAATATAACTTGTTAATGACACCTACAATGGCATAGATGTTTGCATCTGGGAGTTTATATTCTCTTCTTCATATAGTAATTTCATAACCGTTGAAATAAAAAATTAATTCCATACCCATAGCTACTCCCAGAACGTTGAACGCATTACTCAGAAACTGCACGATAGAATTAGTGAAAATTATATGCATACACCTACATATCTACCCTATTATTCCACTGAATTTCAGCTCTCTAGTTTTAATACCAGGGTCTATCTAGGGCCAGTTTTATATGGTCTAAGGATACTTCAAAAAATTATTTTATAATGGAAACTATACCTTCATAAAATTAATGGTGTTTTTCAACGATATCCAGACAATTAGCCTTTGTACAATTAGAATTGTGTATGCGCACAAATACAACAGCACCTCACAAGCGATAACTTTCCAGTGATAACTTTCCAGTAACCATACGGCGTGGCGAAATAAAAATGCTAAATGTTAACGAGCGTGATATAAAAATGCTGTGAGTAGGATTGTGAAGGATTGAAAATTCTGAATTTCGTTTATTAAGGAACATGTTTATATACAAGCTGAGAACAAATCGAAATTCACGGCTATGAACAAGAACACGCAAGTCTATTGCGGAACATCATCAAATATCGCATGACTGAAAAAAATTTTGCAACCACATTGGAAATAATTTAAGATTCCTAGAATGAATTTCTTTTTTTTTTTTTGAGCCAAAAATTACATATTATCCAGGATCAGAGGAAAAGAACTATGTATTAACAGGCTGGATTTACAAGGAAATAGCTTTCAAGGAGAAGGAAACAAAGGAAAATCACATTAAGCGGTCACATATTAATGGGGTTCTACTGTAAATAAAGTATGTTTTTTTTAATTAAAATCAATGTTTTTAATAGTTACAGATCAAATTTTTGAGATGGCTTAAAATTTTTCACAAGAATGGGTAGGAATTTTCTAAATTGTAGATAGATCCTGAATACATCCCGAGTCACTAACTCATAAATATAGAGAAATCTAAAATAGTGAACAAGCCTACGACTTCACTTTTTTGATTTGAATTCACTTTTGTGAAAAACTTCAATATAGCTTTCTGGGATAAATTTATAATTTATTTACATGTATACATACAGTACCCTAATTCTGAAAATACAGTATCAGCTGCAGACAAGACTAGAAGCCTTTTCACCAATAATGCATTATAGGAGATTTTTTTTATTATATTATTTATTATTATTTTATGCAATAAATAATTTAATTTTAATGATGTTTCAATTAAATATTAACCCTGTATTTCTTTATTTATGGGCTTATTCTTCTCAATTTTTTTTCTTCTGATATACAATTAAAGAGCTGAACAAACATACCACCCGATTTCAAATTTAAGTTGGGATTGATATTTCATAATTTGTCCTTGTAGAATTAAACAACAACATATCTGCAATAATTTCAATATTTTCTTCAATCAACAATAAAAAGTCTTCAATAATGGTGGTTTTTCCCAACCAACTTTTATCAATCAATTTATCAGCAATAAATTCCCTAATTTATGACTACTTCATTCGATTCACCAAACAACAATAGAGTAGCATTAAAATGAAAGATTTATGAGGAATTCTATTCTTTGAAGAACAATACTTCTACCCATTAGTTCATCTTAATTTTAAATATGCATTTTTTAATTTTTTTTTTAAATTTTCATTGTTAATTAATAAAGGGTTTATTCTAAAAAAGGAATGATACACGAGCTAGAATAAAAAATACAGAGACCTTTAAGTACATGCCTCTCTGTACTAGGTACAGTATTTTATTGCTGTCTTTTGTGAAACAAACTAAGATTTAGAACTTGATAGGATGCACATTAAACCACCCTCTTTCACACAAGATAACAGCAATACAATATCTAGTGCCTCGAACGCAAAAGAGACGAAGCAACGGAAGTGATCCACAAGCTCACCATACAAAACTACTTCCAGGTCCAGATAATTAAGGACAACATCAACAAGGAATCTAAGAAGATTAGGCAAGCACCATATGCCATCATTGGTGGATATATGTAAATTAAGAAAAGTAACATTTATCTTTCACAAATACTGGTCTATATATCAACCATATCACATACCTTTTCAAAGAAAGAAGAACTATACATGATATTATATTCCGTAATGACAAGAATCTCAACAGAGATTTAATCCACTCTTCCCACATTATCAACATAGAAAAGTAAGTGGTATTTATAGGTTATCATGCCATTCGTGTGATAAATTTTTATTTAGGTGACAGACAATGAACAGACCTTTCCTTAGAAAGACTGAAGTTTTGGAGATAATGAAATTCGCCACAGATTAAAAAAAAAGATAAGTTTCCTAGAAAAATATTAATCAAATCAAAAAAGAATCTCAAGCACGCTACTAGTAATCAGATTCCACATAGAAATTATTTATGAACTGACCAATCAGGAGTAAGCAGAAGTTTTTTCTACCCATTTCTACTTTGTTTACACATATAGGATGAATCTAAAATAGAAGAAACTGCAGGGGCTAGTTCCCCATACCAAAACAAGTATTAAAAAAAAAAAAAAAGTCACATAAACATATGATCGGAAGTGCTTGGTTGACGAGTTATTCCACTACAAAGACACAAAGCCATCATTAACACGTTTCCAGACTTCTCGAGAAGGTGCCCCTGGATGTTAAAGCAATTAAACAAAAATTATGGTTAGGGATCCCAGATTTTCACTGGGGCACTTAAAAAGTAACATGAGAAGTAAGCACAATCTTAAACATTGTAACGTTCTATATGACCTAATAAATCTTTTCGGGACACCGGGACAACTTGTGAAAAACTGGGACGTCTGGGATCCCTAATTATGGCACTCCCTCACATTTCAGCCAGCATTCAAGAGACACTCACTAAAATCTACCATAAATTTCATGGCACAATCACCCAATCTCAATCCATTCGACTTCTGACTTGTGTAAGCATCAAACGGTGCAAATGTGAAGATGCTATATCAATATATTGTAGTTGCTTGTGAAGTCATCTGCAAATGTCATGGGGTTTATGAAAGGCTGCAAGAGTCCTTGTGTTGACAGGAAACGTTTACTGACTTGTGAGTTTACCACGTTGTGATATTGCACAAACTTTCAGGTTGTCCGGAAAGTTTCTTCCGGAGTCTTGATGTGTGCGCAAACAATTCTGTATCTCGAGTGTTTGTTCAACAATCCATCAAGCTCAATCGCCGAAACGAGTTCAGAAGAAAGCCGCTTCTGTTCCATCAAGGCAACACTCACCCACACACTAGCATCGTCACCTCCTGGACTTTGCACGAGCTCAAATGGGATATCATGGCTAACCCCACATATAGCCCTGATCTACCACCCTCCGACTACTACCTTTTCTCCCACCTCCAACTCCATCTTCGGGGTGAAATTAAAAGTGCAGAAGAGTGCAAAAAAGAGGTCGATTTTTTCCTAGGGTTCAGGGACCTAAAGTTCTTTGCGGAGGAATCGAAAAGCTTCCAAAACGTTGGAAGAAGATAGAGTTGGATGGGGAGTACTATCCTCATTAATTCAATCATTTTGTACATATTTTTTGCTTTAGAAATAAAAATTCAAATCCGGAGGAAACTTTCCGGACAACCTGATATATACAGATGTCCTGTTCTTTTGTTGTTCTTTTTGAAGTTGCCGGCCAGGTGGCCGAGAGGGCTAAGGCATAGGCTTTCTAGTTCTCGAGTCCACCTGGTCGTGGGTTCAAATCCTGCCATGGGCATGGATGTTTGTGTTTGTTCTGGGCTGCGTACAGATATAACTTGTGTAAAAGGCGCAAAATGATCTTAGTAGTCGACGCCATAATTTCTAATAAACCAACCAATCATCTTTTTGAAGTTTCCTGTAATACAAGTATGAGGGAGGATCGAAAAGTAAGGCACAACAATTTTTTGTGGCAACATTTTTAATAATAAACAAAATTGAAATGATGCACAAGAAAGCTGCAGGTTTTACCTATTTTTCCACATATGCACCACGTCTTTCGACACATTTCTCTCATCATGGCATTAGATTCAATACACCTCGATCATAAAACTCCGCTTTCTGGTTGTACAGCCACCTGTGCACAGCTGATTCTACCTCTTTATCTGGTTGAATTCTCTAATGAATGTCAAATGCTTTCACACCTTCATTGTGGAGAAACTTGATTATTCATTGTTCCACTTTGGTCGACACATCGCTGTCCGTCGTTTTGTTTAAACGCTGACCTGCTAGGAATTTCTTAATTGCTCCGAAGAGGTGATCATCACATAATGTTAGGTCTGGACTGTAGGGCGGATGTCTGAACAAGCCAAATTTATCAATTTTTTTCCAGAAGCAGAAGCCGCGAAATGGGGACGAGCATTGTCGTGAATAAGTCTGACATTTGCAGCCGATTTTTCTGCACCATTCATCTCAAACATTTCCCTGTGGATTACACTCCCATTTTTTCGTTTGGCCCACACACAAAAAATAAAATAAAAAATAAATAAATAATTAAAAAAAAGACTACACCTCGCTGTTCTTCACAAATTGACAAAATTATACAAAAATCTGCTAAATTTATGGTATATAATTTCATTAGTACAATTGAATTCAATTGATATTTTACTCGATTTTAGCAGGGGAAAATTTTTTGAGTTGGCAAAAACTGTGGCTAAAAAAGTATACAAAAGTGACTAAATAAAAATATAAAAGTGGCTGTAAAAAAAAATATTTACAGAGACACCCCTGCATTGGTGTCTATAGCGAAAGATTCAAACTAATGTTCTGTTACTTTCCAATCCTCCCTCATATCTTCACCATGTACAACTCAGTTGCAAAATTATACGATCACCTGACTTTTTATGTTAATCTTATTTTATTTTTAAGTATGTAAAAAAAAATAAAAGATCGAATCCAATTCTACATTTGTCTAATGGGTTTTAGACTGTTAGAAAGTTCTAGGAAAAATAATGCTAAATTGTTACCCGATTGTAATGGGTAAAATAAATTAATAACTGATCATCCATGTGCTGCAAAAATATGCAATCACCCTTTCATGCGTTACAAAAATTTCCGTTCAGTACTTGGTGTTTCCACCTTTAGCAGAAATAACGGCCTGCAAACGATTTGGGATGCTTGAAATTTGCTTTTCACATTCATCAGCCTGGATTTTCTCCCATTCAGTTTCCACGACATTTTTCAATTCCGAGCTTCTTCTTGTTGACAGCTCATTTCAAAATTCTCCAAAGATTCTCAATTGGTAAAAGATTTGGACTGTTCGAAGGCCAGTTTTCCAGTAGGTCAATGCCTCTCACACGAAGCCATGTCGTTGTCCGAGCTCGATGTGGCGCTGCCCCATCTTGTTGGAAAACCGCTTTTCCATCTCTGCCTAGCTTTGGTAAAGATGGGAGTAAACATTCCTCCAAGATGTCTTGATAGGAAGATGCATTTACTGTTCCATTGATGACTAAGTTTCCCAACACCTTGTGCACTCATGCAGCCCCACACCATTATTGAATCAGGGAATTTTACACTTTTACTGAGACATTCCGGTGCATACGCTTCAGTCTTCTTACGGATGACTTTTCGGCTTTCTTCACCATAGCAAACCATAAACTTTGGCTCATCACTAAAGATGACAGTTCTCCATTTCTCCACGGACTATTGAAGATGCTCATTAGCCCACTCGCATCTTTTCATCATTTGCAGATTTGTCAGTAAAGGTTTTACTTTTAGCAGTGTAAAACCCAAAACCTTTTTCCTGTAGTCTTCTTCTTGTAGTGGCGTTTGAAACAACAACGCCAGTTTTTTCACACTAGTCTATTGTGACTTCGGATGTGGTAACATGACATTTGCCTTTTAAAATTTTTGTAAGTTGTTTATCATCTCGTTTTGATGTTTTCCATGGACGACCACTCTGCTTGCTTGCCGAAGGGGTTTCTGTTGTTTTCCATTTCTTGATTATGTCCACCATTACACTTTGACAGATTTTTAAATCAGCAGCTATTTTATGAGTTGAAAGTTTTTTCAAATGTTTCTGCACCACTTAATTGCGAAGTTCTTCACTAGTTGTTTTACCACGTCCCATTTTGGCAGTTAAAAAATCTGTCTTGGATTTTTTCGATATCAAGAAAATATCCAGCTAGTTCTCCACAGTATACAAGTCCATATAAAAGTAAAAGAATTGTGGAGCTTTTAGTTTATGCAAATTAACTAGCAGTTTAAAGACCCTGTCTATTATTTAAGGGGTGATCGGAAATTTTTGTAACACGTAAAAGGGCGATTGCATATTTTTGCAAAGCATGGATGATCAGTTATTAATTTATTGTACCCATTACAATCATGTAAAATTAAGTATTATTTTTCCTAGAACCTTCTATCTATCTAAAACCCACTAGACAAATGTAGATTTGGATTCGCTCTTTTATATTTTGTTACAAGCTTAAAAATAAAATAAGGTTAAGCATAAGAAGTCAGGTGATCATATATTTTTGTAACTGAGTTGTATGTTATTTTGAAATAATTAAAATATACATTATTTTTTTTCTCCCAATTTATACATTTTCCTTTGTTAAATTTCAGACACTGATGTTTGGTATAAAAATATTGTCTCGATTATAAAGCAGTGAAAAAAATGATTTTTTTGTTACTCATAAGCTGAAGTGGCTCAAGGAAGATTGATTTTATGTACAATTAATCATTAGATATCCTTTACTTCCTTTGTAATGATTTCCATGAAGAGGAAAATGCAAACATTATAACAGCATAAAATCTATAAATGTTTCAAAATATTTGATTTAAGAAAAAATATTTTCTATAGCAACTATTGAGACCTCAATGATGTTTATCTCTAATTTATTTCCAAGATTTCCTATCAGCATGATGGATGGCAAGCGAGAAGGGAGAAGTCTTTTTTATCACCCTTGACACAACTGTATTTTAAAAAATTGTGGGTTTTTTTTTTCCTGAATAAAGAAATTTAATTTAATCATTTGAGAAGGATAACATATTTCAACTTCTTCACCTGGAAAGTTGTTTGGTTTTTGTTTTTTTGGCACCTAGTAGATGCTTCCATTAATTTACTAAATGAAAAAACAAAACTCCAGATAGGCAAATTTTTTAATTATAAAAAATTAATTTTAGCGATTCTGTAGTTTAAAAATCATGTATGGATTTACAAGAACAAATTAAATATTACTGTTTTTTATTGTTTTACTTTTTAATTTTTATAATATGCAATTTTAATATTAAACACAAAAATATATTAAAAACCACAAAATGCATTTTTTCCAATTACTTAGAGTTACTTTCAATAAACACAAACTATATAATATTAAATGTTATTAACTATATTAGGTAACCTATCAACTCTAATTTCATTAATGGCTCTCATTTTCCATCCATGCTTTGATCTTGTTCTTCATCCTGCAATTATAATCTAACATCATCACTCCTTCCTTGCTTTGATCTTGTCCTCAATTGTTACTCTTCTGTTTAAAAATCTTCTTGAACCTTCTGCTGCTCCTATATAAAGCTAACTGATTCTCAATAACATGCTATGCAACAGAACTTCAAACGTGTTAAAAACTCGACTGTAACAGTTTTCTTTAGAGTCCTTCATTCACAAGCATACACTAAAGAATTATCTTCTTTTACAAATTGTATTCAAATCGAAGGCCCTGCCTGCTCTTCTGATTCTTCTTCATATTTCTTGCTGCAATCATTGTCTGGGGAAGAATGGCGTGAATTGCCAACTGCGATATTTCAAAAATTAGATAGCCTTCCTGAAAGAGTGACATCTGTTATTGTAGCAAGTGGAATATCCATGATATATTTATTTCTTAATTTTTTTGTAGGAGAAGCAGGGTATAAATGTAACTGAGTACTTTTGATCACACAGATTAGGTCTTAAATGGCTAAAATGAAGAAGAAAACACTTGAGCAAATGGGAAAAGCAAACATATGATGCAAGCAAGATCAGTGTCTGCACTATAATTTATGAATTTTGTGTGATGCAGAGAAAAAGAGAAAAGAATTCAATTCTATATGATTTACAGTAGAACCTCGATAACAGAATCTTTCCATTTAACAAAATGTTTGATGAACAAAATGTTTCCATTTATAAGTTTGAGGCTTGAATTATTAAGGCTCGATTTAACGAGGTTAAAATAAAATTCTAATTACAGTCGTCCCTCTGCAAGTCGGCTTTCCACAAGTCGGCTTAAAGCCAGGATGGTAGACATCGACTTCCGATTGGGGATTTTTGCCAACAAAAATTAAATATCAAAATTAACTAATTTTATAAACCCCCTAATGCATACAGCCTATATTGGGTGGGAGTGGGCTATAAAAGTTAATTATTGAAATTAATATAAGCAGACTTTCCTCGAGCTGGTTATTTTCCACAAAATTCAAAATGGGGACTGATTATAGTGGCACCCCTTCCCACATAAATGACTACATTTTTCCTTAAAAAATTAAAATGTGCACTTGCGATTATGACTGTCTTGATTTGAAAAATATCACTATATTTAATCTGGTTTAATTTTTTCTTGCAATTTTCTTCTTCAAAAATTGATGATTTACTGAAAACGACATATTATGAATGGAACTCGTCAATAAAATAGACGAGAATGCATATCTTGGAATTCCGCAAGACAGAAAAATTCACAAGATGGCGAGGCCCTGGAATCAAGGTTGCCGACTTGTGAAGGGATGACTGTATTAGGGCCATGAAGTACAGGGCATATTGCCAAAGGAAAGTTAGGATACACAATTTCTTTCTCATTTCCAGTAACTTCCTGATCATTGGGACCCCAAGTCGAAAAGACACTGCCATAGTTCTTATACACAAATAGAACAAACTGTATCAGGAACTCACATTTTATCTTAGTCTGTATATTTCTTTGTTGTTTTTTAACTATAAACGCTCCACAAATTGGGTGAATTAGTAAACCCCTTGAAGCCACTTTGTTACATAAAAACGGAAAACAGCAAAATTAAAACTGCTTCACAGAATGAGAGAAAGTTAACTTCTACAGTTTTACAGATTTAGAAAATTACTTACAACCTTTCCACAAAATTTTCTAGTTTATTACACTAGAGTGAAAGGTAGCAGGAAGGAGCGAGTCATCACCTTAAGTGATTCCTTGACAAGAATGTGACTCCTAATTTTACTGATACTTCCTCTTACATCATCGTCTCATTACTAATCTTCCTGTATCAGATTAGTATCTGTTCAGAATCCATCAAAGCATTCTCCATGCGATCCCTATTGAATGCCTATTTGACGAGAAACTTGATGAACAGTGGAGTCTAAATTTCCTGCAAATTCATGCTGCCAAAAATTCACTTTCTTTGAATTTATTCACCATTCATCACAGTGCTGAGGCACTTTCCTACTTCGATCATCTTTCAGTAACCGGTAAGCTCTTGACGCCGCACTCACATTCATTGTTGCAATAGAACAGTTTGACTAACAAGGGAACCATCCAAATCTATATCTCAGTTTCAAACAAAATTGAAATATTTTATTCACCTAAAGCTACTGATTAACCTTAGCAAATAAGAAATCACACTACTTTAATTTTTTTTAATGCACCACAAAATAAAACCTACACTGAAAGCGATGGTGGTGCACGGTAGCGCTTTGTTCAGATCGTAAGTGGAAATGAAAAGAAACACATGGAGGTAAGGAGAAAGCAAAATCGTTAATGGCAGTCACCAAGTAGTGTTATTAAGCACAAAATCTTAATTTTGCTGTACAATTATTAATCTCGAAATAATTCATAAATGAGGTAAGCATCCATGAATATTTTTTATTCAAAATTATAAAGCACCGTGATACATACGCATTATATCCATATTCGTATTTTCGGCTGTCCCATTAGATTGACTGCCCTGCCCTCTATATTTCTTTTCTCTCGCAAATACATGAAATCAGCCCTGGAAAATTTACAAAGATTACCGAAGCAAAATGGCATTCCCTGTAAGAGTCCTTCTTAAATTAAGGAAATGGTTATTAATTGCTATACAGACTGGTTATTCAATTGTTTTTTTTAACTGGATGACATTTAGCTAATTTTAAAATCTATTTTTAAAAAATAAAAGTTCATTTAGAAACTTCAGAATCCATTCAATTGTAGTCTGCTGCTCCTTTGTAGGAAATAGCTCCCCATGTCACTTCTTTCGTGTGAAGTCTATTCATGCGTATTGTTGAGTGGTGGGGGAAAGAAGTTCCGTCAAGCACCAACAGGTGTATTATTGTGCACAGTGCTTTACCTATGGGCTATGGGCATAACAATGGGGTCTTTGTATGGCTACATGCACTCAAATTCTTTTGTTTTTGCGTTTTTTTTGAAAGAAACAAAATACAGTTGTTCCTCCGCAAGTGGCATTCTACAAGTCGGGAAATTCCACAAGTCGGCAATTTTTTCCTGAAACCAAAATGGCAGACAATGACTTCCTGTTGAAGATTTTTGCCAACAAAATTTAATCGGTGATGATTATTAAGATTCAAATATTCAAAATTAATTAATTTTATAGTTCCCCTAATGCATACTACAGTTAAAACAGTCTTGGGGACCACCTGCATAAAAGAACCACCTGCTCCGTGGACCATTTTTCTGTAGGAACCAAAATTTTACCTATTAAAATAATACAATTTTCTATGGTCTAAAAGAACCACCTGTCTAACAGGACCTGGACCACATTAAATTGAAGCCTGCCTAACACATCCTGTATTAAAAACTTGATAAGAGAACCGGAAGTTGGTGACGTAATCAGATTTTCCAGGAAAAAACAATTGAAAAGTTTAACCCAAGCAAACATAACATCTTTTTTCAATTCAGCAACCTAACTTGTACTAAATGCCTGTATTTAAACTTGTAGAAGCCTTAATAAACACCTATGTATCAAGAAAATACATGTACATCAATTTGGGACACCCTGTATATAAGAACCACCTGCCATGAGAACCACTTTATACATGGAAACAAGGGTGGTCCCCAAAGACAGTTTTCACTGTATCTACATTGAAGGGGGGGGGGGGCTATAAAAGTAAAATTACTGAAATTAATATAAGCACTTTCTTTGAGCTGGTTATTTTCCATGAAATTTGAAATGCCGACTGATTATAGAGGCACCCCTCCCCACAGAAGCAGCTACATTTTTCCTGCAAAAATGGAAAATGCTGACCTGTGATTAAGATTGCCTTAATTGAAAAATATCACTATATTTAATCTTATTTAATTTTTCCTTGCAATTTTCTTCTTGAAACTCAGGTAATTTACTGAAGAATTCACATTTTGAACAATGAAGTAGTCGCGAATATCTATCTAGGAATTCTGCAAGTCAGAAAAATCCACAAGACTGCAAGGCCCTGAAACGACTTGTGGAGGGATGACTGTAGTGCGATTTCTTATTCTGCAAGCACCAATGGTTTATTTAAGTGAATAAAATATTTCAATTTGGTTTGAAACTGTGAGATACAGATTTGGATGGCTCCCTTGTAAGAGTGCCTTATACAGGGTGTTTCATAATTGGTGTCCCGTCTTTAGGTCCAAATAACGACTCGAGGGAAACAGATTGGGGGAAAATGAATGTTGATTATGTCCCCTAATGTCCCCTAATTCAGAATAAGAACAATTTCGCGTCCCTGGGGGTGAAGGGGTTAATTTTGAAAATTTTAATTTTGTAGGGGTAGCGGTTAGACCCCATGTGTTATTTAGAAAGTTGTAGAGCATCGTGTAAAATGTGGGTTTAGCAAAAAATCCGGTGAAAAAAATCTCATGCCCTGCCCCCTTTATCGAGTGGGTAAAGTAAAAGATATGGCTAGCTAATGTAACCAAAAACCATACTTATTAGAAAACAGTAGGGCCTACATTTGGAAAATTAATGAGAATGAATGAAAAAAATTAGGACCCATTAGCTTTTCAGGGTAACAACTCATTCATTCTCATTCATTTTCAAATGTACTGTTTTCTAATAAATAATAAAGTTCTAATAAGTTTCTAATGAGTTCTTCTGTTTTTGTCTACATTAGCTAGCCATATCTTTCACTTTACCCACTCGATAAAGGGCAGGGGATGAGATTTTTTCACAGGGTTTGTTGCTAAACCCACATTTTACATGATGCTCTACAACTTTCTAAATAACACGTGGGGTCTAGCCCCTACCCCTACAAAATTAAATTTTCAAAATTTACCCCTTCACCCCCAGGGAAGCGAAATGTTCTTATTCGGAATTAGTGGACATCAAAACCAAATAATCAATTTTTATTTCCCCCCCACCTGTTCCCCTTGAGCCGTTATTTGGACCTAAAGACGGGACACCAATTATGAAACACCCTGTATAGTAATGGTAGCACATTGAGACATAACATTTTCAATTCTGAGTGCGTTCATACCTGCTTCTTTTATATCATATCTCCCTTACCTGTTTGGGTAAGATGCCATCTAGTGATTCATATGCAACTAAAACAAGTAATGAAATTTTTGATTTCATAAACAAGTCAATGTCATTCTGTATAATTTTCATGCAAACTGCATCGCACTACAGTCAAAACTCCACAAGATATTGCTTTTTCAAAATGTGCTAGACTTTGGATCACTTTGTGCTTGCTATTATGTATACTTTTACGTATTTAACAAAAATGATGTAACATGCATCTCTAATAATTTTCTTCTTAAAATTTCGAAATTTTTACATTGCAACATTAAAATATATTCGACTTTAAAAGTGTTTCCTTGTTAGGTGAAATTGAAATGAATGAAAAAAGTATCACATCAGGCAAAAAATTTTCAATTACCGGTATATGAATTCTGTTGTGATACGTGTAACAGTGAACTGATGATTGATACAGATCTGTTAATTCCATACAATCATGATGTTTTTTGTTTTTTTTTCAAGAAAATGATGAGATCACATAAGGCATATTTAAACTGATGTTAAATTATAAATATTCATTAAGGAAAGTGAAGAAAACGTTGAGTCACACGAAGAGCAGCAATAGCCATTCAAGTGTGGTCTCAGACCAACCATGGAGTATAGAGTAAAAGGGATTCCATTAAAGCTTTACAAACATTTTTCTTTTTTGGGTCAGCTGTTTTAGCCTTCAGTCACCTTGTTGTGGGCCAATTTCTCTTCAATTGTTTTTGTTTATTATTATCGTAGATCGTTTATTTTCTGACTGAGAGATGTTTGCTTATTCATTTTATACATGATTTGGTTCCTTATTGAATTTGTAGATTTTTTTTTTTATAGAAATTGTAGATTTATTCAGTTCTATATTTGTTTTATCTTTTGCTTATCTTAACAAATGTAAATAAAATTATAAATTGTTTGTAAGTAAACCCTGCCTTGTATGTTATTTCCTAAAATAAAATGTGCCATTCTTTCTTCTCGATGATAACTTGGTGAATCATAATAAAAATTTTATATGACCTTTTATATTATGAACTTTTAATCTATATACAAATAAAAGGAGGCTATATCTATAAACTAATGAGGGAATCTGTCTTAAGGGGTGATAAGTTTTAAAAATAAGGAAGCCGAAGAAGCCAAACACTTATATTTTAAACAAGATATGAAACTGTTTACAAATGTCATTTATAAACAAACTTATTTTTCTAAACAATTATTAAAATAAATATTTACGTGAAATGAATTGACAACTTCAGAAAACGCAACATTCATATGAATTAACTCTCACTGTTCCTACTCTTCCTATTCACAACATTCATGAATAGAGTATTGAAAACCTTATTACAAACTGAAGTGACTTTATAACCAGTTTATTTCAATGTAATAAACAAAACAGTCAATTAATTGATACAAAAATAAAATACACATTGCTCCAGCACTAAACAACATGGAATTCTGACAAAGATAAACTTTTAAGTCCTCTTAGACAATTAAATCCGCTTTCCTGAAAACACGACTTATTTTCATTAAGTTTCATAACCATTCATAACTTTTGTACGTGAATAACTATTTTATGACACTTAGTGAAAGCACATACTTCCTGGTCTTTTTTTTTTTTTAAGACAACTACATTTATGGCATATGGATGTTTATTCAGTTCTCTATGAAGATATAGTAAATTATGTAATAAAACGACAGGAAAACTCATGTGCTACTTTATGTTAAAAAAGTTAAAAAATAAAAAAGAAACTTGGCATCGGACGGTCTTTTCATGTGTAAAGGGTCTTGCTTTTTCGATTTGATTTTTTCTTTCCTTTTTTTTTTTATTATTTACTATCTAAGATGGAGCACTGTGCTGCATCTTAAATTTTAAAAGAAATCTTTGTTGATTTAGTTGCATCAGTTCAAATTCAACTTATTGAACTTTGAATCAGTTATTGAATTTTTTTGTACTTCTCAGAATCTTATTTCTTTATTATTTATTTGAAGCTTAATAAATGTGCTAGGATTTAATTTTTAAAATTAATACAATGTAATAAAAGAAGTAATTGTAACTTTCATTGTATTACGAATTAGATTTTCTCATTAACAACCCTTTAATTTCCTGATAATTGCTTTTTCCCTGTCTATATGTCTCTCTCTCTCCTTATTAAATTGTAATTTAATTTTCTTTTTTTTTTCATTTTTTCTAACTGGATGCATGTATTTCTTATAACATAAGCAGTAAATAACAGGACTTTTACAATAGGAAAAACTTTTTATGGTCTGAGTCATTACATTATTACAAAATATTCTATCTTATCACCTACATTAATAATCCTTTAAATATTTTCCGTTCTAGATTTGATAACATTAAGATGCTTTTTTTTAATGCTTTTTTTTTTAATTACAAAAATATAAAACACCATTTTGATATATAATGATATATCGTTATCTTTAATGAACTTGACAGTTTCATTAACAAAAAAAAAAATTCAGACTGTTCGAATAGTGACAGATTTTTAATATTTTTTTATATATATTATTATTACTTTTAGAGCAATTAATATTTTTGAAACTGTAACCGAATGGGGAAAAAAAAATATCACCTTATCATTTTTAAATCGATTATACTAGAGAGCAGTTACATAAGATGCATTCTTAAACTTCAATTTCATAATAAATTTTCAGTTGCGATCGTTTTTTAAATAAGAAAGGCTAAAGATCATTGTTTTCCTATTTTCTAATGCCATACATGCAAGGACTTGATGTAATATACTTCTTTTAAAAAACTTCAACAGTAAATTAATTTAAATTGCTTCAGAGAGATATATAATTAAAGAAGGCTTAGTCTAGTTTCTTGATATTCAATTCTTTTGAGCATAATGTTTCATCTAATTTACGATTTAATTCAATTCATAGACTTCGTTTTTCAAATGGTTGAAAATCTTCTCGACTCAAATATTTTTAGTTTATGAAATAAACAGGCATTTGAAAAATACATAGTTGCTACGCATAAATAAAATTAAGTGAAACAAAGTTCTAAGAAATAATAGTAAAGACCTTTATGAATTGTTTTATTAATTTAATTTATGAAGAGAAAAACATTTATTTACATTTATGACAGCAATAAAGCAAGTTGTAAATTACAAAGATTAAAACAAAATTACAAGAAGATAAACACTTTAAAAGCTACAAGCATTGATCTTCAAAATTGACCCTTTGTTTTATGACATTTCCAATTTTTTCTTTCCTATTATGGCTAATAAATTAAAAGTTGTGCTTCCTCATTAAAGATGTTTGATATTATGGGTAAATGTACTTGTACTATAATTAGTATGATGCTACACATCTGCACTGAAGTGTCTTTTTTATTTTGGAGGATGAGATCAGTCCAATTGCATCATCATTTTGTCACTGATTATAAAATATAAATATTTCAGTGAAAAAGCGCATGTAAATTTATTCCAATCCTTTGAGCATTAAAAAAAGGAGGGAATGGAAAGAGGCGTTAATAAATTGGCATCAATTCCTGTTTTAGACTCTTTGCCATACCTCGCACCCACCTACACTTTAAAAGCACCCATGAATTACTTTAACATATTTCCTGCGGCTAAGGACAAAAAAGTTGTTGGTATGACTGAGCTGAAGCTGTCTAGCCATTCTGCCCTCATTTTTGTGAAATAGATACTCTATAATGCAAGACATTAAAAACTTTTTCTAAAATAATACAGTATCGTATCTTTGGCAAACAAATCGTTCAAAACAGAGAAAACAAATGAAAAACCAGAGTTTTTTCTAAGAAAAGTTTTCAAAAACTAAATTACAAAATGTATTATAAAAAAAAAAATAAATAAAAATCAGATTTAGTTGCTATTTTATATGCCTATGTGTATTATGTCTTTTTTCTTTCCAAAATGGAAAAAAAAATTGCATGCTAAATACCTAGAGAAAAAAAGAATTAGAAAATAAAAGAAAAAAAAATTCGCCTTAAGAGCAGCTGACTCATCTGGGCAAATCAATGAATGAAGTAACTGCCACCTTACTTTTAAAAAACTTTTCACGTAGGATGTTATGATTAGGAAAGCGAAAGGCTAACGTCCAGCTAAAAACCAACGTGGGCAGAGAAAGAGAAAAGGTAAGTTTGTAGAAGTGATACAAAAGAAACTCTTCAGGCTTCGGGATTCTTTTCTTCTGAAGATCATAAAACAAGGAAGCCTGACATTTATTTTTCAGGAAAACGTTGACAAAACATGTTGACACGAGGAGAAACATCTTCTGGAATTCAAAGAAATCTAACAACCTCCTCAATGTTAATATTGGCTAAAAATTAAATTGGATATTTCATTTCAAAAGCAGTTTTAAAATATTTTTTAATTATTATTATTATTATTATTATTATTATTATTATTGCAAAATTCATTAAAAAATTGTTTAGAAAACTTTTAAGAATAAAATATTAAAATTTTTTATAATTTCATAGAATATAGTTGATATAGTCAATAAGAGATTAAAATAGTAGACTTTCCCTAAAGACAAATAAGGTTTCATGACAATTTTTAATTTTCATTGATGTAAAACAAAAAAGTTGAAGCATTTTGCCACTGATTCTAAAATATTATTTAAGATTATCTTCATTTATTTAAGTTATAACTTTGAAGTTTAATAGCTAAAATAAAGAAGAAAAAAATTAGAATGTTTTATACTGTTGACACTGTAAATTTACTTTTTTTTTCCTGATCCAGTAAATGATAAAAAAAAAAAAAAAGCTATAAATTTTTATGAAAGTGATTCGAAATTTAAAAAAAAAAAAAAAAAAAAAAGTTTGGAAGAACAAGATAAAGTTTACAGAAAAATCAAATAATAAATATTCAATTCACAATACCAAGAGCTCATATACCCTTATGAGCTCTTGCTGTACATATAATTTTATATTTTTCAGGGATAATTTAAAATTTCATTAAACATAATCTCATAGCATTATAGTTAGGCGATCTATTATAATAATAATTTTAAAAAATAATAATACGCAAAGAAGCAAATATTTTCAGTGGCACAAGGCAGCATTCAAAATTTTGATACGGAAAGGTAAAAGTCCGAGGGGGGGGGAATATAAACTTTTTTTTTTGTGTGTGTGTGTGAATCCACTTTTTTTTTGATGAGATAAAAATAAGAAGGGGGGCATCATCTAACCAACCTTGCGTTTTCTAAACCTTCGTGGCCCCGTGTTCACTTGGAGGTAATAGACGATGACAAACGTGCACAAGAGGAAGACGACAACGCGAACGACTCGTTGCCAGCGCATCGTCGACTCGGCGGGGGAAGCTTTCGAGTGACGGCGGCGGCGATCAGCTGTCCCCTTGCCCGGCCATCGTGCTTCAACTCCGCGAAGCGCGCTGCCTTCTCCTCCACCCAATGTGATCAACTCCCCGGGAACAGGTAGAGTTTTAACACCCGTAGGCTAATCTAACACCCGTTGCCTTTTCCCACCGCGCACGACATCTAGCGGCAAATCAATGAAATACTCAAACAAAAGACTGTCAACATCCATTGGAATTTATTCAATAAATTATAAAAAAAAAATCACTGAAAGAAGTTACTCCGTAAAATAAAATAGCACTGAAATGAACTTTTTTAACCCTTGGATTATATTCCATTTAAATAACATTATTATCTCACTGAGAAAACATAAAACTCACCCCCCCCCCTTCTCCGCTAAAAGATGAGATCTTGGTAAACTGGTCCTTACGTAGTTATCTGTGCATCTGGTCTCCATAGCAACGCTGTCAAGTTAAACAGAATTGAATGTTGCAATTCTCGGGATTCTGATCGGCGAATTAACGATGGCCCAAGTGTCTGGTGTGGCTGAATCGTTATCGGAAATCAAAATTTCCGTTTCAAAAAGCCAAAATCCCCGACGAATAATTGCCGAAGATCCGTATTATAATCTTCCGAGTGTACAGCCTTTGAAATATATTGTATTGAATGAAATTGCTTCCCGCTATACTGGTATCATCAACCTTTATCTACCTTATGCAACTTTTAAATAACAATCAACTTTATATAAATAAGAACACGTAAAATTTAATTGTCCATAATTCGTGAAAAACCCGCCAATAATAACAAATTAATAATACAACCCCTGGACGAAAATTTGGAATATGTGATGTGATTTCATGTTCAGTATTGTTACAATGCTTAAAATTTATAAATTCCATGTGCAAGAAAATTCTTTTATCTTTTTTTTATTACAACGAAGGAACATACTCTTCACATTCTTATTACATACTCTTTACATTCTTAAAAAACAAATTCACAGTTTGCACCTACTTTGTGTGTAATTTACAATTTCCATTCCTCCGCCTTGGACAAAAGTTTAGAACAATAAAAGTTGTTGGACAAAAGTTTGGAATAAGAAATTAAGCCTCCTGAGGAAGGTATAGGAAAGTAGCGGAAGCGTGGAGATCATCTATTTTTACCCTTTTATCTGCACTTTTAAATCATTCCCAATTTTTTAATCGAAAAATTGATTTTCTCGAAACGTATACGAGGGATGATCAAAAAATAAAGTTACAAAGCCTGCAGTGAAACGTGTACATTTTATTTCGTACAACCAATCCAGCCAACCGATAGCCCATACATTAGGTTATTTTTCGACATACTCTCCATATCGGTTTAGGCACTTGTCGGTTCGTGGGACGAGTTTGAATACCTTCAAGGTAAAAATCCTGTCCTTGCGTGTTCAGCCATGTTGTCATGAAGTGTTTCACCTCCTCGTCTGAAGCAAATCGCCGGTCTCCTAGATGCTCCTTCAAGTGAGGAAAGAGGTGAAAGTCACTTGGAATGAGGTCCGAGCTGTAGGGTGTTCGATGATTTCTCAGCGAAACTGCTTCAACAGCGTGATGGTCTTCTGGGCTGTATGAGGTCGCGCGTTGTCGTGATGCCCTCTGTGAGAAGTCCTCGCCGTTTCCTCCTGATTGCTTCACGCAATTATGTCAAGGTCTCGCAGTATCAGTCGGCAGTCACTGTGTGCCCTCCTTACAAAAAATCCACAAGTATGACACCAGCGGTATCCCTGAACACTATGGCCGTCACCTTTGTGGCAGATGGTGTCACCTTAAACTTCTTTGTGTTTGTAGAGGAGGTGTGTTTCCACTCCATTGACAACTGCTTATTGCTGGGGGTGAAGTGGTGGATCCATGTCTCGTCACCCGTGACCATGCAGTGAAGAAAATTGTTCCCTTATGTGGAGAACCGTAGCAAAATTTGCAGACTTGCCCCCATGTGCTTCTCCTTTGTTCGTTGGACAGATTCCGTGGAACCTATCGGGAACAAACTTTCCGGTACTGTAGAATATCGTGAACAATGTGACGAACACTGCCAAACGACATTCCCAATTCTTCTGTCATATGCCGCAACGTGATCCTCCTGTTGTCCTGAATCAGCTCCTCCACGCGAGCTGTGTTCAAATCTGTTGATGCCTTGCTGGGTCGGCCACGGGGATCCTCGTCGGTGATCTTTTCTCTACCGGCCGCAAACTTTCGACACCATTCTGCGACATGCTGACGAGACATGACAGTCTCTCCGTAAACCTCTACCAGCTTCCGCGTGAATTTCAGCCGCGGTTACATGTTTCGGCCACAGAAATTGAATAACTGAGCGGATTTCTTCGCGAGACCAGTTTTCCAAATGAGTCTCCATTTGTGTTAACCTACAACTAGAACTGTAGGTGGCTGAAACTCTGCACAGTTTCCGACCGCATTTATTAGAATTACAGCACACTACTAATTTCTCTATAACATTTGAAACTTCAGGAATATCGGCCTTGTAACCTTAGTTTTTGATCACTCCTCATATTTAGAAAATGAAACAGAGCTCTATCTTCTTTCATTTCTCATCATTTCCGAGGTGCATTTGAAAAGTTTGGTGAATGGTCTCATAAAATAAAGGAAACAAGCGATTGACAAACAAAATACCTATACTGGCATTCAAAGTAATCGCCATTAGCTACAACACATTTTTGACATCGGTTGCTGGTAACTGTCAGCAAACGCTTCTTATCGCTCGAAGCACCGTCGTCACGTTGTTGGATCTCCACAATGCCAACAAAGCATAGACCTTTCAGGAACTCCTTTGAGGCGGGGAAACAAGAAGAAGTCTGCAGGTGCCAGATCTGGAAAATATGGAGGATGTTCAAGAACTATCACCTGATGCACTTGTTGACGGTCAACCCGAACACGGCTCATCCTCGACATCTTCCTTTCCATCTCTAAAGCATTTGAACTACTCACAAACACTTTTTACCTTCTGCTTGCACTCTGTACACTTTCACTGACATTTCATGAGTCTCTGTCGTTGTTTTGCCTAATTTGAAGCAAAACTTGATGTTGAAACATTGCTCCATTTCGTAATGACACGCCTTCTCACACTGATTGCATTAATTGGTCGTAGCGTAGCGCACACTTCCACTTAACTGTCACTAGGGGGGTACTGGTTCCCATGTCTCTCACCAGCACTGATGTTCAACTATGGGACAATTCACCGAAATTTTCGAATGCATCTTGTATATCACATGCTACCCCCACAACTCCGACCCTATTGGGACAATTTGACCCAAACTTCATGGTAATGTAGATCTTGATTAGAGGAATCTGCATACCAAATTTCACTCCTTTACATCCTAAATAACATAAAGTCTGTCTAGTATAACTTGGCACATGAGCCAATATGTTGCCACTATTTATACTGGAATTGGACAAGCAGTGATACGCATGTACCGAGAGCGCTTCCCAAACAGACGTCTGCGAAGTCCCTCATTGTTTGGACAATTGCACTGCAGATTAAGTGAGATTGGAACTTTCCGAGTAAGTAGCCACATCGGTTGGCCACACCTACTTTTGTTAATAAAGTAATGCTAATTTTTTTTTTGCACGTCTTTTTTGTGTGTCGATTATGTTGCTGTAGCACCCCATGGTTTGGTTTTCAGACACAACTTCCTATGTAAAAACTTGTTCGCCATAGTCTGGCAGACCAGAACGTAAAGTTTGTAAATGACCTTTTGAGACGCTGTAAATCAGATGGTCCCCTCTAACTTCCACACTCATAACTGTGATTTCAGTGGACTAATCAAAACCAAACTAAATAGTAAAGAGTAACTTTACTCCCGATTTAACGGGTGAGGATTAACTCATAGCCTCTATTCAAGGTAACTTAATTCATAGCCACCTTAGCAAAGCCCCTTAAGCCATACAGGCTTTGACTCCCCATCTGTTCCTGCTTTGGTCTGATTCAGCTTTGTTTTGTATCCACAAATTAATACTATATACTGTTTTAACTTTTAAAAATATACTTTATTCTAGCAATATAAATATATTAAAATCGAAATTTTTAATTTTCAAACAATGAAAATGTTAAAAAATATTTCTTATTAAATAAACTTAAAATGAGCAACATCATAAATTTTAAATTAAATATAAAATTAAATTTCCCGTAATTCCGAATAATTTATCATGGATGGATATTACAAAAATAATAAAAACAACCACTTAGTTGTTAGATCAAATAAGTTTGTTGTTTTGTTTTTTGTTGGGTTTTTTTTTTTTTTAATAGAGACGAATTATTTCTTTATTCTGAAATCAAGTTAACAAAATGAATTTTGATATCTCATTGGCAGACATTTTTAATGCCTGTGAATTAGTGCTACTGCTACTTTGAATTAAATCACTAGTAATAAACAGGCGCTGGCAGTTGGAGGGTAAGGGCGAACGTGATTGGCTGAATTTGATATATGACGTCTCTCCCTCAAACAAGGTCATGTGCCAAGTTAGATTTGACAGACTGTAGATCTTTTGGTCCTATCTATCTCCCACCCCCGAAACTCCGACCCCATTGGTCCAATCAAAACCAAACTAAATAGCGAAGATGTACATGCCCATAATAAGCTACATTCCGAATTTCAACCTTTTACCTCAAAAAAATGCAGAAATTATGAAGGGGGCAGAGAGATATTGTGAAACCAATAAGTAGCTCCATTTTTCTGCTACTTAATAATGACATTTGAAAACCAAAACATTTTATCTAGCATTACCAGACTTCTGGGTTTCCCTGGACATGTCCTAGATTTTGAACGGCAGTCCAAGGTCAGCAGAGTGTTTGGTTTCCTCTGGGTTTTTGTTCCATATAGGGTGTGACAATTGTGAAGTAGCGGAAGAATGTAGCTACTTATTGGTTTTACAATGTTTGTCTGCCTATCTGTCCCGTTCATAATTTGTACATTTTTTGACACAGAAGGTTAAAATTCAGAATGTAGCTTACCATAAGCATGTCCTACTTTACTATTTAGTTTGGTTTTGATTGGTCCACTGAAACCGCAGTTATGGGTGTGGAAGTTAGAGGGGACCATCTGATTTACAGTGTCTCAAAAGGTCGTTTACAAACTTTACGTTCTGGTCTGCCAGACTATGGCGAACAAGTTTTTACATAGGAAGTTGCGTCTGAAAACCAAACCATGGGGGCATTCATACCATTGTTGGGGACGGAGAAAAAATTTTGGTGCTTTACTTTCTGGGCTACCCTCATACTTTTAGAAATGCCCTGTATATGTGCATATAGTAGACTCTATAATAAAAATGTAAATATGAAAAAAATTTTCACAATTGGACCAATCATTACGGAGATATAAACTTTTTAAATATGTTTTGGTAATGATAGCTTGCTCATTCTCATCAGGTTTTATTATGTAATTTATTTTCCACAAATTTCATTTTTCATTTTTTTCAATAGGGCAATGGGATTTGAATTATTTTACACAAGAAGAACGAAATTATATAATGAAAAAACTCCCTACAAATTTTCCCCTAATCAAAGCCATTACTCTAATCCACGAAGACATTTATTGGCGAAGACGGTGCTTAATTCACGAAGAATGGGGTGTGTGTGAAGTGGCAAAGTACAGCAGCTGGAAAGAGATGTGCATACAACGTAGCTTAGAGGAAATGATTGAGAATTTTGTTCCAAAAGAAGACGATTCTGGATTTGAAGAGATTTTGATGCTTATAGCTGTTGCTAAAGACATTATCAAGAAGCTTCACATCAACCAATTAGTACCAAAAGTCAATCCTCATGATGAATCCAATGAGTTTGAAGATGGTCACATCAATTTTGAACAAATTTTTGAAGATTTGAACAACTTAGAAGAATTCCATGTGACTTATTCAATGAAGAAATGTGAAGATAATTTTGAGTGGAGTATGTTTCAATTCTCACAAACAGATTGCCAACAATTGACTAGTGCACTCCTAAAAAGTGGCAGTCATTTGAAAGTATTTGACTTATTCAAAAGTGATCTGGACGATTCCAAGATCAGCTTACTTGCTCATGCATTGCAGAAACTTACTTCATTGAGAATATTATCGTTGCCTCATAATAAAATAAGCAATAAAGGGGCATTCATTTTAGCAAAACTTTTATTGACAAATGACAAAATAACAAAATTAAATCTTCAGCATAACCAAATTGGTGTTAGCGGTGGTCAGGCAATTGCTTTTATGTTAGCTAAAAACGGAACATTGAAAGAATTGAATTTACGTTTGAACTGCATGAAAGATGAGGGCTGTGCCACAATCTGCAAAGCTCTGGCAATCAATAAAGCATTGGTTGATCTCAATCTGGCATCAAACGATCTTGGTGAAGGAACAGCAGAAGTTTTGAGTTATTCTTTGGCCTTCAATAAATCACTAATGACTTTGAATTTATCATGTAATGATAAAATAGGAACAGTAAGTACATTTTTTTTAAATTTTCTCTAACAGATAAATTTGAAAAAAAAATAAATAATAATACATATTCAGGAAACTTATCAAGGTATTCTGTAATGGGAGGAAAAGCCTGAAACGCCATACAATTGATGTCCATCTTTCCACTATCATGGGAAAGTATAAATAAAGGAAGACGATGATCAGTTAGTGATACGGTAAACTATTTATTAAGCCTTACGCATTTCGGTATTGCACCATCATTGGAGGCAAACAGCCACAAAGGTTAAGTGAATATGATAGGGGAACTTATAATAATAACAGGAACAAAGGGTTCACCAGTAATGTGAATCCAAACTGGGAGTCTGCATTGATTGGTGGATTCACAAATAAGAAAAGAAAAAAAAACTAAAAACAAATAATTGGAGGTGCGGACCTAGTAGAGGATGGTGTTGACTTCATCTGGTTGGGGTTTTGGCGAGAGTTTATTAAGAAATTCTATGAGATTGTCCCTTTTAAAGGAGACCTGGTTATTCAGTAATTTCTCTTGGTCATTCTGGTGGTGCTTCCTAATCTCCATCTCTTTGTGTATCCATATCTTCTCTCTGTCCTTGCCTTTCCATGTCTTTATTGATTCTTGAGCACCTGTGTTCCTGGAATCGTTCATGGAATGATCGAACAGTCGACCCAACGTAGTGGGCACCACAATCAGGGCAAATGAGTTTGTAGGCTCCAGGCCTTTGTAAATGTCCAATTCGTCGTCCTGTCGACGTGGGTTTAATACAAATCGGCTATTGTCTTTAGTTCTGAACGAGATCTCGAATCTGTGGTCCCAGAATAGCCTGGCGATTCGGTGGGTCTTCGATCCAATAAAAGTGAATGTGGCAAAATCTGTTTTTCTTTCCACCTGAGCATTGAGTTGCTGCACTGTTTTCCTAACTTCGCTCAGTATGGACTTGGCGACGGTGTTTGGGAAGTTATTACATCTGGCCAACTCGAATATTATGGCAATCCACTGTGATCGGGTATGACAGAGCTCTTCAGAAACTGTGTCTTATCGTCGCTGTTTTATGCTGCATCAGATGGTTGAATCACAGAATAAGGAAACACAGAAGCGACACTCCCTTCATTTACTGAGGCACACATGCACAAGTGCACCCTAGCAGCCGGGCTGTAACACTAAATCACAGACAATAGGATCAGTGTTTCTCTACAAGGTGATGCAAAACTCGACTTATAAACTTTTAGGGAAGGTAATATAGGAGATTCTAAGCAAAAAAAGTTCATATGAACATGGGTCCGAATTTGAATGATTACTGAGATATGAACAGAAATAAAAATGCCACCATCAAGATTAACAATTTAATAACTCAGGTTTTATAACACCTAGGATAATGAAATTTGGAGGAATAATAGGGTGCATACAACTGTGTATACTGTTAAAATTTGATCGAGGTCCAACAATAGTTTCCGAGTTATGCAGTCAAAATCATAACATATGTCTGTTAGTACTCACATGTGAATACTGTTAGGATTTTAAACGAGTAACTAGAAATCTTATGGAATTCGATCAAATTTTAACGGTATACACAGTTGTAAGTATCCTATTATTCCTCCAAAATTCATTATCCTAGGTGTTATAGAACCTGAGTTATTAAATTATTAATCTTGATGGTGGCATTTTTATTTCTGTTCATATCTCAATTCTTGTTCAAATTCGGACCTATGTTCATATGAATTTTTTGCTTAGAATCAGCCATATTACCTCCCTTATTATTGGTTTATTTATTTTTAATGTTTTTTTTTCTTGAATGCTTCTAATATTTTATTTATTTTCAAATGAATTTTTTAATCTTTTAATTGTAAACTTAAACTAAAATCTAGCTATAGTTAATATTGTTTGCTTTTTCTGGTATTGCTTTCATAGTGAAAGGACTTTGGCCTTTAGGAAGACAATTATCAGGTAGAGTGATACGGTAAACTAAGCCTTACGCATTTCAGTATTGCACCATCATTGGAGCAAACAGCTACAACAGTGAAGTGAGCATGACAAGGAATTTATAGTAACAGGAACGACAGATCCACTAAATATGCGAATCCAAATTGGAGGTCCGCATTGATTGGTGGATTCACAAATCATCCTAAGGCAATTTCTGTTGAACCATAGATTCAATATAATCACGGCAAGCTTATGTCGCTTCCTCCATTACTTTCTTCATTTCCCACATTGATTCCTAATTTACTTTCTTATCTCCAGGACTAATGTCTCCTTGACTTTCATCTCCAGAATCACTTCCTCACTGACTTTCGTCATCTCCAGCAGTGCTTCCTTCTTTACTTTCTTCTTCTCCAGCATCACTTCCAAAACGCATAAGGCTTAATAAATTGTTTACCGCATCACTCTAACTGATCATCATCGTCCTTTATTTATACTTTCCCATGATACTAGACAGCTGGACATCATGAAGCTATTATTTTTTAATACACTGTATTTCTTCTTGTATTTAAGTGCTGCTTGCTTGCTTCTTTCTTTTAAACTCTATTAATGACATTCATTTGAAACACTATAGCTTATTCTCTCTAGCTCATTGTGGAAGAAGACTTTGGTCCCTATTTTTATTTCGTATTAAACTGAGTGGCCAAAAGTCACGGGAAGAGTTGTCCCATTTGAAGATGTGCCGCGTACGACTCCCAGATGTTGCGGCCAGATGCAGCATATGGTGCTACTGTTAATACAATATCTGAGCAGCTTGTTACAGACAGATACATAGTGAACATGGCAGCACATCGCGAGTTAACCTACTTTGTATGTGGGATGATAATCGGCCCAAGACACGAATCATAGTATATTGGAGATTACACAAGAATTCAGGTTTCCGAGGTCAACTGTGTCTAGGGTGGATCTTCAGTAACACCAAGATCATGTTTCCACACATGTAAACCACCACACAGGATGGCCATAGAGTGTTTGACGAATGGATGTCACCTCATCTCAGCAGAGCTATACGGGGCAATCGACAGGCTGCGAGTCAGATCACTGTCGATTTGAATGTGGAGCGCCAGGTAGACAAATGCACTGCATTGGCTTCAGCAGCCAACAACTAATTCGTATCCCTTTGCTGACACCTCAACACAGAGCTCAACGAATGGCATGGGCCCACAAAAATTGTCACTCGACCATGGAACAGTGGTGGCATGTAGCATGGTCAGATGAATCCCAGTTTCCATTGTATCAAGTTGATGGACACATGAGAGTGTGGCGTATGCCCCATGAAGCTATAGATCCTGCATGTCAACAAGGTTGTGTCCAGGCAGGAGGTGGCTCAGTTATGGTCTGGGCTGTGTTCACGTCGTTGCAATTAGGTCCCACTGTCTGACTGCAGGGAACGATCACAGGTGCAAGTTATGTGGACATTCTTTTAGACAATCGGCATCCCTTTTTGGCATTAGAGTACCCTGATGGAGATGCTATGTTTCAACAGGACAATGCGATATGTTGCACGTAGGTGATTTCATGAACACTCCAGTGAATTCACGACCACGGTTTGACCCCCCAATTCATCTTAACCCAATTGAGCATTTATCGGATGCTATAGATACCAGTGTATGTTCGATGAACCCCAGCACCAACTACATAAGAACAATTATGGGTAGCAGTGCAAGATCTGTGGGTCAATATCTCTCCAGAACGATTCCAACACCTCGGAGAGTCCATGCCTCGACGTGTTATTGCAGTTTTGAGGGCTCGTGGAGGAGCGACTCGCTATTAACATCACCGCCACCAGTGCCTTCCATGACTTTTGACTACTCAGTGTATTATGTAGTAAACAACTAATTTAAAAAAAAAAAATCTCCTATTTTTGGAAGAAACAATACGTATTATATTTTTTATGAAAAAATTTTTTAAGTTATTGAAGATTTAACTTCTGTCACAGAAACTCCAAACTTATCTGTTTACGTTATATTTTAGATTGGAGGTTCTTTTATTTTAGAAGGTGTGGAAAAGAACACGACTATTAGCCATTTGGATCTTCGTCTGTGTAATATTTCTCAAGAAACAGAGTATTACATAAATAAATGTCTCAAGAAAAATTCAACAAAATACAAGCAAATTCATCATTGAAAAATTTAAATTTGTTTATTAAACTTTAATGCTGTAACCTTTACATTAAATATGAAAACGTGTTTTGTTATAGGAATTAATAATAATAAAAAGTATTTTTGTTTATTTTTGTAATCCACAAGTAAATATTTAACTTAGCTTGTTTTTATGCAGTGAATGTATTTTTTTTTTAAACATGTAAATGTAATAATCAGAAATATCTTCTCAAATAGAATATACGAAGCTAAATAAATTTAGCTTGAAATTACAAAGAACTGGTAAAATATAAATAAATAATAAGTAACAACAAATTGATAAATATGGCCTCTTATGCACTGTCGACTAGTTGGCGGCAGTAGGAAACTGTAGACAGGAGACTGAATAGGTAAACAAATAGCCATCGCCATTCATATCGCTCTCGTTTGTTCTTGCCTTCCTAACGACATTCAGCATCGTGCTAGCTACCTCTCAAGATGGACATGAAAGATGTAGTTGGAGTAGCTATATTATTAAAAAAACACAAAACTGGAAGGAGGAAAAAAAAAAGTATAAGATGATCCTCTATTACAAGAACGTGGAAGTAAAGGCATGTTTCAAATTTTTTTCCAAAGTCTTGCGAAAAACGTGACAATAAATTAAAATGGAATGAGACAAGTGGGAAATAACAAGGTCCAAGAAAAAGCGAAGCCTCATGCAAAATGCTATTTCGAGGCCCGTTGCATAATGCTAAATGCTCTTGCAGACTTCTACAAACTTCTACAATCATCCCACATTTAAAGTCAGGGTAAACAACACGATTTCACAATCTTCATCTATATACATCTTGTACAGCAATCCTTTCACTAATTTTCTACAGTCTCCTAACCTCCGAATGCACTTTTCCCATCATATGACTAGTTTCTCGATGCCCAAAGCATAGAACTTGATCGTCATTGGCTGTACACACAGCTATTGGCGATAATGACAGATTTCCAGGGAAAGATCTCCTTGGACACAAACTTTAGAGGGTTTATTTTCAAGTCTGTGTTCTGCTACCGTTCCCTTTCATCAGTAAGTCAACTTCAGTGTTGCCGACTTAGCGTATATTCTATTAAATTTAGCAAATTTTACACAAAAATACACAAAAAACTCCTGAATTCAATTGCATTAGTATAATTGAATTCAGTGGATTTTAGCAGATCTTTAGTTCTGTTTTAGCAGAAAAACGTTTTTGAGTTGTGGAAGACTTAGTTTTCAGCCCAAGCTAGCTGAGCTCCTGTGGCACTCACAGTTGTATTAACAAGAACAGCTCTTAAAAGAAACTCCTTAACTGTGGAAGAAAAAGCTAACATTATTTGGCAGCTGGAGTCTCGCTCTAACAATCATCATGTGGCACAGAATAGCATATATCTCACTCTGAGAAAATTAAGAATATCTTCAAATCCAACGGTTTCAAATCAAGTAATTGCATATTAGGGAGTTAGTTGTTTTTCATTACAAGAAATTTTTCGATCTTGTTGGAAAATATCAATTGTGTAACGAGGTCCATGTTCATGCACAATTTGTGCATAGCAAGAACATCCGTCCAAAATTCTGCCATCTTAGTTCTCTTGCTTAGTCGAGTGCCTTTTGTGCTTTATCTGCCAATATGACCCAGTTAGCAGTCAGTTATCACCCTCAATGATCTACTTATGGGAAATGGAATCCTTGCGGGTACTTTTTACTCTGCCAAGAGTAATACAGTTAAATTTAGCGTGTTTGTTGTACTTCGTAGCATAAAAACACCCGCTCATTTCTGACGCTAGATGGCACTACTTAAACGTTAGTACAGTATTATATCTTGATGATTATTTTGGTGTCGCATTGATACGAAAAGAAACACAAGATTGCAGATTTGTTGTTAACGAGAAATTTTTACACAAGCACATTGCTTGAATTTCATAACTGATTTCTCATAACAAAAAAAACACTAACTCCCTATTGATGGTGGTGTGAAGTGTAAGGACAGATAAACGTCAATATCGGCTATAACGACAAATGGATATAATGACAAATTTTTCATGGTCCCTTGGAGGGCGTTATAAAGGATATCGATTGCATTTGCTTCCAAAATTTGATCAGACTGGCTCCAATGATGATGATAGAAACTTACATATTTTTAACAACGTTCCTCCTTCATTAAAACTTACATATTTTTATTGCTTAATCTCAAACTCTTTTTTTTTTTTCCAACGTGTTTATTACACTTATTAGAATTTCAAATCTCAAATATCATAATTTTCTATGTGGTTTACATATTTTAACATAGAGATGGAAGATTACACGCGTATGGCGGAACTATTTATTAACTAAAAGGAAATGTACTTACTACTAAGCATATTGTTTCTTATAACATTTATGATGGAATTACTTCTCAAAATTTTCTTATAATCTGTTATTAAAAAAAAATATTATAGTACCTTAAAGAACTTCAAAGTTTCAAAGTATCATAAAGTATCTGATTTCAAAATAACCAAGACATTAAAAGAAAAAAACAGAAGGAAAAATTCCGCAATTTGGTTTTGAACCAGGGACCACGAATATCGCACATCACCTCTACCAACTGGACCAATGCAGACACGTATAGCAAGGCTGTGTCCTAAAGACTTCAAAATAGTCAACCTGGACAGGCACCTGGCTTGCAAATCGGGAATTTCTCCCTTCCAAACTACCAGAAAGTAATAAATAAAATCTAGGGTTAATACACCAAGGTAAATAAATTAACATGATAAAAACGGAAGGAAAAACTCCTACAAACTTTCTTACGCTGGTTTGAATCCAGATTGCAGAATTTTTCTGATTATGAAATTAAAATGAAAGGCAATTTTTATGGAAAAGTTTAAATAGAAAATATAGCAGAATCTACCAGAATCTGGTTTACATTCTTGTCACTCCACAAAAAATACTCAGCGAAATATGTAAAACAAAAATTAACTGTGCACTAAGTCTGCACCATTATCCAAGGTACATGAAATTTCAAAGTACATGTATATTTCTCATTCAATTCGTGGGAAAGCATAATTGCAACTAAACACCGAGAAGAGCATTATAAATTTTTTAAGATTATTTTCATGATTTAGGATATCAAGCTATTTATTGTCTTTGTCACATTCAGAGGACAAACAAAAATTCATCCCCAAGGCAGGATTCAAACCCATGACCTGACGGATTCGAGAGCTTTTCAGCCTATGCTGGTGCTCCCTGCAACATCGGTTTTTTTTGGGGTTTTTTTCCAATGACATTTGCAATTTTTTTTTTTTTCGAATTTTTTAATTTGACTTCAGATTTGGATAATTTAAATTTGACTTCGAATTTTTTAATCTGACTTCATCAAAAAGTAAGTAAAAGTTTTAACAAGCACACGACCTATTCATTTGGGAAAATAGACAAAATGGTGGTTACAGTTATAATTTTGGTCTTCGGTCTTGGTCACAGCACCAAGGATCAAAGGACCGAAATGTTAAATTTACCACCATTTTGGTCGTGTTTTTGAATAAATATGACGTATGCCCATTACAACTTTTGATTGCTTTTTGATGCTCATATCTGAATCTGAAGTCAAAATCAAAAAATTTGAAAAAAAATTGGCAACAGAGCGACTGACTTTGCCAGTCCAATATACCTGGTGATCCAAAAGTATCTTACATTTTTTCACGAAACTATAATAATTGTTTTGCCGTGCAAATTCTTTAGCAAAACAATGTTGCGCATGCCTCGTGATTCTTATGAAAGCATTGAATTGCTGGAAAGCAAACACTGAAAACGTCATTAACAATGTAAAAAAATGTAACACACTTTTGGATCACCCGGTACATTTAAGATTTGAAATATATTTTCTTTGTTAATTCTGATTGAAGGTTGCAGTTCATAAAATATTTTTATGAAAAAAAACATTTAAAATACAAGGAGACCTTCATTAAATTCCCAAGAAAGATTCACACAAGGTTTGGTGGAAAATTTAATCCCTCTCTACATATTCACCAGATAAATTGATACATTTTTCTAAGCGATGGATAAGCTGTTAGAGGCTATCTTTGTAGAAGGCTTCATTTTGGCTGTTTAAGAAGCTTTCTACTTCAGAAATAACCTCACCATCGTCTTGGAAATGCCTTCCCTGTAGTGGTTTCTTCATTTGAGGAAAGAAAAAAAAGTCACTGAGCACCAGATCAGGTGACTAGGGACGATGCGGTAAAATTTCGAATCCTAGTTTGACAGGTGTTGAATGAGCAGGCGCATTGTCGTGGAGAAAGAGTACGCCCTTGCTCAACTTTCCACGACATTTCTTTTTTAATGGCATCCTGCAACTTCTTCAGGAGGTCATAGTAATAGTTCCCCATTATTGTTGTACCTTTTATAGCATAATCAGTAGGTAAGGATAAACTCTCTGGAGTCTCAAAACACATTCGGCATCACTTTTCCCAGTTGCATAAATTTGTGCATAAATGATATAAGAAAGATGAAATTATTTGGACACACTGAAAGCTGATTCGTCATCCAGCTACTAGCTCAGTATTCTTCGGCGTTTTTCCCTTTTAAAAACAAGAATCTGATTCCAGCATGTATTTCAATTTTGTCAACACTTGCTGCCATTTTGCTTATGTCTCTCTAGTGGCAAAATGTGGTATATAACGGGTTAAAATATACTTATTAACTTGTCAAAAATCCATGTTTTTTTTTTAAGCATGTAGTTTTTCCTGATATTCATATTTCTTGGATACGATTCCTGGAATTTCATGAAGGCTACTCGTATTTATTATTTTTATTTTTTTATTTTATTTCCACCTCCTTATTATAAATTCTCTTTATAACAAATTGAATTCTTGGTCCCTTTGAGTTCGTTATAGGGAGTTTTTACCTGTATATCAAAAGTTTCATCTTTCTTATGATATCATTTATGCAAAAGTTTATTTTGGGAGAAGATTAGAATTACTAATTTAGTAATAAGGTTTGGTTTGTTTGGTTTGTTTGGTATTAACGTCCTTTTCAACTGCCATGGTCATTTCAGGACGGCGTTATAGGGGCCGCAAATTTTGCCTCGCAAGGGTTCTTTAACGTGCAGCCGGCAAACGACTACACGGGACCAACGGCTTTACTTCCCTTCCGAAGGAAGTGCGTGATCTCAGGATTTACCCCTGAAAAATCCTCGTCGTCCTCGGCCGGGATCGAACCCGCGTACTCGGGCATCAGAGGCAATTTAGTAATAAAGAATATATGCCAAACCAACTTCAACAAATATAGGGCGATCCCAAAATCAGGAAAAACTTTAAAAATCAATAATTTGCATACGAGTACAGATAAAAAGATTCTGTTTCCACAAAAACAATTGAAATGAAGTCCGTTTTTTTTTCCAGGAAAAGAAATTAATACTAGAATTGTTCACTTTTGACCAACAGATGACGTCATCAGGTTACAGACCTTAACGTAGTGAAATTGTAGGCATAGAAATGTTATTAATTAAGAAGACCCTCTTAGTTAAGCTTTATTATCAGAATAAGGAAGGTGCCTGTGTGACATTGCAGGCATATCAACGCATGCATGAAATGCGAGATGGTAAAGGACCTATGACGTGCTGCAGTGACAAAAATGATACGACAGTTTGAAGCCACGGTTATTTGGCTACACATCCAAGAAGTGGCTGGCCCTCACCATCCACTTCTGTCACCAAGTGTGAAGTGTCCCAACGGATTAGCATTTCAAATGGCATCGATGCTAATCCACATCAAGTTGGCCCCATCGTTGTATGGCGATCATTGCAAATTATCCTTAAGCGATCTCCATACAAGCTGCAACGTAAGGATGAACTGATGCCTGACGACTTCATTACTCCCCAAGATTTCGATGATTGGGTATTCAATAAAATGGAGCAGCAGCACAACTGGCTTTTCACTGTGCTTTGGACCGATGAAGCGCAATTCACAGTTTCTGGCACCGTTAACACACAAAATTGCCAAGCATTTGTTGAACAACCCCTACATCAGGCAAAAGTTAGTCTACTGTGGCTTCATCATTGATTTTGTAATTGGTTTCCGTGCTCAGTCTTTCTGTTTAGGTGGTGTTGGCTGATTGGAGTCGCTGAAGAAGTCCCTGCACCAAGAATGGGACCGATTGTCGCCCGATGACTTGCTGAAAATTTCAAGACACATTTGGGGCTTTATATCGCCGCCAAAGGAGCCCACTTCGAAACCGAATGAACATGTTATTAACAAGGGACCATGTTCTATTTATTAGTTGTCAATTGCTTTACTTTTCGTTTTTTGGATTAAAAAATTTGTACAGAATGAGTTGCAATAATTTATTGTCACCCTTTAACTAGAATAGTTGTCGTTTACACACCTGGTTGCCCAATTGTTGCTGAAACCAAGTGTGTACATGATAACTATTCTAGTTATGTCTCGAGGTTGCTAGCAACCAGTCACCAGTGCGTAAGAGCTTCCTAGAGAGAAAGCCTGCTCAAGGAAAAATCATACATCGTTACATCACCTACGGTAGGGACAATTTCGGGCTTATTATTGGTCGAAATATCATTAACAATACCCTACCGTAGGTGATGTAACAATGACTGATCATGCGACCAAGGTAAGTGAAAATTTTACTAATTTAACCGTCACTGCTTAGCCATCTACAATGACTAAATAGAAAAGGGGTATATGTCAGTTCGTTAGGGGGGGCCCCCCCCCCCCCCCCCGAGTTTTTAAAAAATAAATTTATTTATTTATTTACGCAACAATGATGAAATACGCGTAAGAGGCCAGAAACTGTGGACATCAGTTAGCATCAATAAAGAAAGAAATAAAAAAACGCAACTCCACAAGCACGGATATTAAAGCTCGGATATCATTTCTCAAATTAAAATTACCAACTTTTTTCCCTACATTCATGTTACTTTGTTCGTCATGATTCAGTTTTCCTGCCATTTAGATAACAATTGGTTGGAAAACGCGATCATTTAATCATTCATAAATTTAATGATGGTTTATGAAGTTGTTTGTTTTGTTTAATTCCTTTGCTACTCACCATAACAATTTAATATTTTTGCGCTATTTCCTTTTACGTGTGAATGATTTGTTTCGGCGCAGGTGTATATCTATTGTGTGTACAGATGTTGTTTGTTCGTTGCACGTGTATCACCCCCACGCCAACTCTGCCACGAATTAATGAATTGTCGATATGACAAAAATCTCAATCTGTGCAAACGTTGACGAGGAATAAACACTGTCTTCTGCTTCGTCAATGTGCTATTAGTTATAGTTACGATACGAATAAACCGTACTTCGCTTGATAGATGCGTATTTTATCCGCCTGTCTCGCTTTTAAAGTTTACTTTCAATTCTAGACTATGCCCCAGTTGCCTATGCCATGTCAATTGATTGCTCGTCTGCTGCTGCGCCTTCTAAAGTATGTATGTAATGGAGAGAATTTACCGACTGGCCACGCTATGTAATCAAAGTAATCAACTGAAATTGAAGTAGCCAGCAGGTTTACTGCTCTGAACGCTTTTACGATGAGCGTTATTACTCGTGTCCTTGCTAGAATGGCGTACGAGTGCAGCAATCCGCTCTCCTCCGATTTATTTCCGACGAAATGCAGTGCGGTAATCTTTGTATCCTACATGGTTTTATTTATAAATCAAGGTGAGCATATTTTCATTGTCATTTACTGTTGATCATAGCACCAATTCCACGTAATAAGTACATGATCAGAAATAAGAAATTCCGTTATTATATTCGATAGTGAAAGTGAACATCTTGAGTTTTTATTTCCTCCTGCTTCTTCGTGTTTACTCGTGAGCAGACGTTGTAATGGGCGTGCGATCAGGAACGACTTAAAGCAGCCGCGGGCTGTTTACTAGTCTTTTAGAGTGCCCAAAATTTCAGGGACCAACGTGTACTTGTTTTGCACGCATATCCCTTGCTTTTAACTGTCGAAGACGTTTTATCAGGGTGCACATTCGATATTATATCAACTGAATTTACGCTATCTTTTCATCTAGTCCTTCCTGGTTCTATAGTATCAGAGATGTTGGACTGTGATGAATCTGTATTAAATGAATGAACGTGAAATAATTTTGAAGTATACGAGTTTTTAGAAACCGACGTGTTCTTTCTCTCTTATAACATTATAAAGTCGTAATTAGTCTGTACATACAAGTCAAGTTAATTTGTACTGTTATGGAAACCGTTTTAAGTGAAATAAAAATTAAAAAAAAATTGGTTAATGAATGACTGATGACTGATCATGCGACCAAGGTACATGAATTTATTTTTTAAAGACTGGGGGGGGGGGGGGGGGGGGGGGGGGGG
>JAHWFO010003238.1:544544-582973 GCA_023313115.1 Rhysida immarginata
ACCCCCCCCCCCCCCCCCCATTATTTTAATCAAAAATTGAGTTTCTCGAACCTTGTATTTAGAAAATATAGAAGAACCATATCTTCTTTCTTTTCTCATCATTTTCGAACGAATGATATATGACACTCCATATGTTGTCATAGTTCTAAAGACCAAGTGATTGCCACCCCCATAACTCCGACCCTAATGGGACAATTTGGCCCAAACTTTAAAGTAATGTTGATCTTGCTTAGAGGAACTGGCATACCAAAATTCATTCCTTTATATGGACAAATATGCGTAGACCTTTTGGTCCCCTCTAATTTCCACCCCCGAAACTCCGACCCCAGTGGGCCAATCAAAACCAAACAAAATAGTGAAGGTGCACGTGCCCATAGTAAGCTACATTCCAAATTTCAACCTTCTACCTCGCTGTTCTACCTCAAGAAATGCGGAAATTATGAAGGGGACGGACATCGTGAAAACAATAAATAGCTCCATTCTTCCACTACTTAATAAAAAAATATGTAAATTTTTTTTAATAAAGTACTATTGTGTCAAAAAATGCTATACAGCTGAATAAAATTAAAATCTTTCGACGTTTTCATGGTTCCCATCAGATGGCAATTTAAAATTCATTATTTCATATATAAAAAATAAATTAATAAAAAAATACAGCTATGTAAATATTTTTAAAATAAATTGTTAACTATGTAAAAAAAATGCTACACGTGAAAGAAGGACTTCTGGCGGCAGATTGGGGAAATCGCTCTCGCACGCATTTTAGCATTGAAACGGAGCAGCGTGCTCAGGGGAGGCCTTTTTAATCTCCAAGGCGATCCAAAAAAAAAAAGAGCATCGCATCAGCACACGGAATTCTGGGATCCCACAATTCACACGCGAAGCTAGTTAAACTGTCTTAAGAAGGTTTGGGAAACTCGCTTAATCTGAGACAGTTTCTAACACCTGAAACCGGTTTCGTTTAAACCAGTTGTGTATGCACTTGAAAATCCAGAAATGCTAGTGCTGATGAGGTATTAGGCTCTTGCGGTTGCAGTAGTTTCATACAAATGGAAATTCGACGTCATAACCATATTTTTCAGAAGGAATTCAAGCTCGTTGATCAGACAACTAAATTAAATACACAAGGACAATATGCAAATATTCCATTGTATATCAATATGCAACCCTGCCTTAATGGATACATATCACCTGTTGAACGTTGAACGATATTGACATCACATTCGAAAATGATATCTGCATTCTGCATATCTGTATGTGCCAGGCTCCATTCCTGCAGCCGCCGATTACTCAAAATGATTGTTCATTGTCCATTTTCAACAACAATTTCGCCTTGACAAACTTATTCAGCTTATTAGCCCTCTATTTAGAACACTGGCCTTCGGGCTAGGTTGTCTCGTCATCACCTTCCAATAAAGCATAAGTTCCCATCTCTTCCCTCTCAGGTCCCAAGCCATTCTCTAGTCTTCTCCTTTTCAGTGCAAGCCAGAAAAAAAAAATGTTAATCCACTGCCTTCTACCGGTTGATTATAATTAAAGTTCCCCATTTTCTGCATGGGCTGGAGACTGCATTATTGCATGGGTAATGATGGAACTTTGTGTATAGGCTATAGAGAGAATGAGGAAGAGAATTCCAGTGGAAAATTTCATAGTGCATACAGTTGCTACAGGGGAAAAAGCGGTGCCATATGCAAAAGCATAGTGCATCTGTGAACAACCAATGCAAACAACCAATCTGCAGAGGTCGCCATGCCATTGGGAAAGAAAAAACTTGCGCTCCTGGTGAAGCTCTATTACCAGAACAGCAGCAATAGTGCAACAGCACTACGAGAATATTGGCGTGTGAAGGGATTGCGAACAGGACCCATTTCATGATGGCAATAAGTTTACGAAAGATGATGCAGAAATTCGAAGAGACAGGGGAGTTAAGTGTGCTGCCCGTTCACCAGACTTTATCCACGTGACCTCTGACTGTGGGGAAACCTGAAGGATCATGTTTATCATGGAGGCATATGGACCTTGCCTGAACTGAAATCCAACATCATTCGTCTTGTTGCAGCCATTCCACAGGAGACACTTCGTGCTACTGTTGTGCTCGCTGTTCTGCGCTTCCAGCAAGTCACCAACGCAGAGTGTGTGTATATTGAAAAGTTTCGTCTAACAGCATTCCAATAGTGCATTTAATAATCTGTCTGTGTATGATCTTGCAATGCCACTTTTTCCTCTGGTGGTGACTGTATGCATTAATAAATTTTCTGTTGGAATTCTCTTCCCCATGCTCTGCATAACCTATTCACAAAGTTTCATCACTATCCATGCAATAACAGGGTCTGCAGCTATTGAATTGAGACAGCAGCTCAACACTCTGTACAAGGCAGTGAGCTACACATGAAGACCATGGTCGTTGCCGAACTCAACATCAGTTAAGATTCTCATAGACTTCTACAACAAAGCAAATCAGAGGGATCAAGAAATCTTAACATTGTAAATACACAAATAGCATGTAAGAGAAGATAATTCATAAATCACATAGAAATAGCAAAATTCAAAATAAATAAATAAATAAACAAACAAACTAGTGACCACTTAAGTGTCACAATATCACTATCAAATACAATACCCTTTAAAAAGTTTAGAAACATTTTCACAAACGAGCAGTGTTATTTTTTTTTTCCATAAAACTGAACAAAATTATATACAAATGCAAAACACCATCCTATAGTTCGACATTTTCTCTTTAGAAAGACATATAAAGATTAATGTTTGGTATACAAATAACAAACCTTAAGCAAAAACTTTGGAATGGAACAATCAAAGAAGGAAACCTCTAATGTACAAGGAGAATTGAAATACCGGACACGTATCTCGGGTACCAGTTACCCAACTTCAGCGGAGAAAGACAAAATTAAGAAGTAAAATGGAAATAAAACCTTAAAGCTAGAGTATATATAGACTAGTGGGGGTGGGGGCAAATTGCCAAGAATATTTCCCACTGATTATGCGAAAAGAATATTAACTGCTCATGGACAAAGGTTAAAACAATGGGCCAATGAAACAAGAGGAAACAATTTGCCAATAGGAAATACTGTCGACTAGTTGCCAGCAAATGTGGTTGCGTACAACCAGAAACAAAGGAAACGAAGACAGGAGACTAAATAGGTAAACTAATAGCTCGTATAAATAGGTCTCATTCATTCTTGCCTTCCTATAGATGTTCAGCATCGTGGCGGTTAGCTCTCAAGATGATTGCAGTAGCTATATTATTATTTAAAAAAAAAAAAACTAAGAAAAAAAAAATTAGGTGCCCCCCCCCCCCCCCCCCACTACAAGAATGTGGAAATAAAGCCATATTCCAAATTTTTTCTGAGTTCTTGCGAAAACGTGACAACAAATTAAAATGAAATTAGAAGGTCTAAGAAAAAGTGAGGCCTCATGCAAAATGGTATTTTGGGGTCTGGTGCATAATGCTAAATGCTCTTGATGGCTTATCTTCATAAATATTTGTAACTTGGAAAATCAAGGCATATAGACTTCAAAAGCACAGGACCTTGTGAGGCCACACAAGTAGCATCATCCTCAGGCTGGCAGTGATTGTTTATTTCAAAGATATAAACAAAAAACACGATCAGGATGGGGTGATTGCTCACACAGTGCGTAGATTCCGAAAGAGTGCGATCGCTGGTACAAGCAGCCGAAATGAGATTCCTGAGAGGTGTAGCAGATGTTACCCTAATAGATAGAGTGCACAGCAGCACAATAAAGGGCTCTTTAGGCGTTGAGCTGCTATTTCTCTGCATTGAGAGATCTCAGTTGTGTTGGTACGGCCATGTGATACGGATGCTACAAACTGGTCTTTCTAGACAGTTGCTATTTTCCAAGCTGGTGGGTAAAAAACCAAGGGGTCAGCCTGGAACCAGATGGCCAAACTACATGAAGAATCTGGGTTCGAATCATGTGGATATTACCAATGAGAACATGTGCCTGATGGTGGAAGATCATGAGGGCTGGAGATCCTCCACAGGACTGCTGCCCCCACAGCCCTAACAGATAAGCAAGTTTAAAAAGTAAGTAAATAAGTAGTCCCGAAACTTTTTGAATGCACTGTGTACTTCTCTGTGTTTTAAGTTTTATCTCATTTGAAGCAATTTTTTGGGGGGAAGTGCAATTTATCATCTTTCATCATTTGAACCTTATTACTTCAACTCAACATTTCTTTCTCCACTAGTAACGAAGAACGAATTGCTTTCTTCAATTTTCAAATCAAGACTGTCATCAAAAATGTTTAAACTGCAAGGGAAAGTAACTTTCATGTAGATTTATGTACAACAAAAAATTGTATTACTGAACACAAATCGGTTCCTTAGCAATATGCCATACGTGTGTTGTGATGATCGAGTACTATGTACATGCACAGTAGTTCATACAACTTGGCCGCTCCGCTGCCCACTTGCACCAGAGAAGAGCAACAAAGTATTATTCGATTTTGGTGGTCAGAAGGAGACAGTAGAATGCAGGTTCAGTATGGAGACAGTTGTTTAAGTAAGGGGAGAGTGTATGAATGGATGGTAGATTCAAAAGCCGAAGACAAAATGTCAGTGATGAATATAGAGTGAGAGTTAATGTGGTAATTGAGACATTGAAACAGCAGCTCGACCAGCGAATTCGTGCCAACAGGAGAGTCGTTGTTGATGAAATTGCTGCGGAATTCGACACAAGCCACAGATCTGCATACAATCTCAACCATGATGACCTCCGCTATAGGAAAGGACCTTCGTGCTTGGACCGATATGCTTGTGAAGAAGATACTTTTCTCTATCGAATTTTCTGCATCATTATCGATTGAGTGGAAGCACCAATGTAAGGCCATTGACATCCTGTCAAGAAAAGATTCAAACCAGGCATCTGCTGGAAAAGTCATGATGACAATCTTTTGGAATCTCAATGGCCTTATATTGGTGCACTTACAGGAGAAGGACCAAACTCTGACTAGTGCTCGAGACATGTTGGCAAGCAAGTTGAAGTTTGTCATACAATCAAAATGCCAGGGAGTTCTCTTACAAGGTGCTCCATGATAATGCCTGCCCCCATACGGCTGTGCATACTACAGATACAATACATAGTCTAAATTTGAGGTGTTGAAATGTCCACTATACAATCTGGACTTGGTGCTATCAGACTTTCACTTGTTTGGACCTTTGAAAGAACATTTGCAGAGTCAGAAGCGTGCAGATGATGATGAGGTGATGGATGCGGTGTGAAGATGACTACAGGCCGCACCAAAAAACTTTTTCTGGAGAGCATCGGCAAGCTTGCTAGACAAGTGGACCAATTGGGTTGCAAAACAGGATGTCGAAAAATAAGGCAAAGGTAAGCATAGTAAATTTCCACAGCCTAGATTGGAACTTTTCAATTATTAAGTAGCTGAAAAATGGAGCCATGCATCACTGTTTCCACTGCAGGAGGCTGGAACGCAGAACTCCAAGATTAATTTGTAACTACTCCTGTTGATATGCTTTCCAAAGAGGTTCCAATGTCCGAGGGCCCATTTAAGTAGGCCAAAGCCACAAAAATCCATAGGTGATGCGTCCGGTGACTTGATGGGTATGTCGCTGAATTGAATAGAGCGGAATCCGGTATCTTATTGCATGCGTTCCAGGAACAGGCGAATTGACGCAGAGGTGTGACTCGACGTATATCTTGTATACCTCTATACCATACAAATTGGGAAATTTGGGGGTTAGAACATTGCTGTCATAGCTGTATCCCACCATGATCACAAAACCTTTTTAAAATGTTTCCTTGCTTTCACGGTACCATTTTTTGAAGTTCTTAGACCACTGGAGCTCCTGTTGCAGTCACCTAAATAAACATGGCCCTCATTTAGTGTAAACGCGTATTTCTACTTTCCATCCGCCAGGTAACGTTTCTACAGTTTACAGCAGTTCGCCTGTCGCTCTTGAACAGGGCGTAGCAAAAACTTAAGAACGTGGCTCTTGTGTTGCTTCTCCAGTTGTAAATCACGATTGATAATTGTTTACTGTGTACACAGATGCCCTACCCTCTGTGCAGTGGCCCATTGTGTTGGTGGGTTATATCCGGTGACGAGAGCCTAAACTTTCCAGACGATGTCAGGAGTATAGCTAGTGGATGGTCTCGAATGGGCCTGCTTTTACCCTCAGGAATGGCACTGCTATGGTTTTGCCTGTTATTTAGTACACTTGATTTCCCTTTCTTGGAAACTATGAAACCTCGCTTCTTGCATGCTTTCATAATTTCGGAATACCTGAATTTGACGTCGGAAAGGGCTGTTATGTAGCCCTCCAAATACTTGTCAATTTTTGGTGACATAACTCAATGTTTTTACCTCGCTGGTCAAATGCTATTTTAATACCTGCCCTAACAATACTCCATGTGAAATGAACACACACGCAATATTTACCGTAAATATGTTAATTGTTACCATATGTAAAGGAGTGAAATTCGGTATCCTCCAGGCAAGATTTACATTGTTATGAAGTTTGAGCCAAATGGACCAGTGGGATTGGAAGTGTGGGAGTAGCAGTAACATGGCTTTAAAACATTAACGTCTTTAAATAGTAACTTATGGCATTTGAAGTCATAGAACATTAAATAGTAACTTGCGTATTGGAAGCTTTAACATAACCATGACAACCCAATAATGTCTAGTATGAGGTGTGTACAAAAAGTATCAGACCTTTGGCTGGGAAAACTAAAGTTATTCACTTGTACGATTTAAACATTAATCCCCTTGAAAGTACTCTCCTTGGGACTGCACACGATTCTCCCACTGCTCCCGTCGTTGTTGGAAGCATCTGTGGAAAACCTGTTTGGGCATGGCGTTGTTTTCTGCATAATGTCTTCTCGTGACTGAAATCGGGTTCTTTTTAACAGTGTTTTGAGGTTGGGGAACAGCCGAAAGTCGCATGAAGCCATGTCAGGGGAGTAAGTAGGCTGACGGACCAAAGGAGTGCTGTGTTTGGCCAGGATATTCTGAATCAGATGCGATGAATGGGCGGGTGCGTTGTCATGATGGAGCGAACAAGTTCCTGTTGACCAGAGGTCATGTAGTTTCCGTCGTACAGCTTTACGAAGTGATGAAGGACTGTCAGATAGTACTCTTCGTTGATGGTTTGGCCTTTCGAGAAAATTGAAAAACCGACAGGCGTGTACTACTCTCACGATTCCAGGCAGCAACTCATGAGCTCTGCATACGTTGGAGTGGGGGTTGGAGTTTGACGAATTCTGGGCGAAGACCGCTTACGACAAGGGTATATCACAGTTTATTAACAGAAAAGAGTGGGAAGAAACGTCAGTACGAATTTGAATGCCATAGACATTGTGCCACCGGCGTCAGCCAGTGTAAAGGCTCGTTCGCACTAGCCAAAGGAAACTAGTTCTATCAGAGATACTAGTTCTTTCGGCTCTGGAACTGGGGTTTCCAACTCCCGTTTCTCAAACTGGATCTGGGGCTGGAGAGTGCTTGTTCATGCAAAGACTTCTGGGTAGTTTTCCCATAAGTCTTCACGAATAGCGATACGATCACGGATTAAAAGTACACAATGGCTACCGAACAACAGTGTTCTCAATCTCAAACAAATCAAGAAAAGTGGAAAGATGGCGAAACTAAATTTGGAAAACAAACAGCGCTATCTTTAAATAACGATGAAGAAGCATTAATCATTCCAGGGCACGCTCTATTTGTTGTGTTTGGAACTGGATTTCCACCTCTAAACAGGATTTCCAGTGCGAAGAGGAGGATGATAAAACTAGTGTTCAATTAGAACTGGTTTACCTGGAACTAGAAAAGAAACTAGTTCTATTTGTAACTAGTTTCGTAGTGCAAACGTAGTCTAAGAATATGGCAGAGAAATTGGTGATACACGGATTCCTTCACCACTATTGGAAAAAGGGGACAAGTGTGTGAGCAGCAGTAGCTGCCGAAATTTGCAGGGTGGAAGGTCAGGGTGTGACTAATGAACGGACAGCATGACTGTGGTTCTCTCCAATGACGTATATTAAAGATAGACTCCAAATCCTATTGTTAACAGCAGCAAAAAGTGAAGCAAATTGAGCCATGACAGTTCTGGGCAGGAGTGAGCCGTGGAGTAATTAGTTGTCTGGCTGCTTTGTTTTTGAAGATTTTGAGCCCGAGGAATAATTAATTCAAAATCATTTCTCAAAGTTGTTCTGCGTACAACTGTACAAACAGACACTAAACAGGATCAATAACCATTTTCCACAAGCATAAATCAAAAATGAAAATAGTATCTGAAAGACGATCGCAACGAAATTGAAACCGTGATCCAAAAATTGTTTATAAAATATAATAAAATACTGCAAATACAAAGTAAACGAAAAGATAAACTTATCAGTCCATGATTGGCATGTGAAAATTATTAATCAGGTACTCTCATGTTTAGCCATGTGCTTTGCATCATCTTCACTCACCTTCGGCCATGACAGTTCTGGGCATGGAGCTTCCCAATTTGCTTCAAGTAACAACAATTGCTTCGGAGTCTATCTTTAAAATACGTCATTGGTTCTCCCGCTTTTCATCTGGAGACATGGGCCTGGAAGATGTGCCAAGGAGCGGAAGACCCAAAGAAGTGTATGACGCAGCCCTACGGCAACGAGTGGAAGACCCAGGCAGTACCACCAGTGGACTAGCGACCGACATCGGGACATCACAATTGAGTGTGGTTCGACATCTGCACGCCATGGGAAAGGCCTGGCACCTTCCGACTACCATCTCTTCCGGTCCATGGCGCACTTCCTGCGTGGACGGCGCTTCGCCTGTGTCGGTGAGGTTGAAGACGCCGTACATGACTTTTTCGCCCAGAAACCGGAGGAGTGGTTTTGCAATTGCTTCTACCAACTGGCTGATCATTGGATGAAGACCATCGAGCATGATGGACTCTACTTTGAAGATTAGCAATGAGTTGTTCCTGTCTGGTGTCCATTTAAAATTTTGCACGGTGGTCGGCCACTACTTTTGACTCAACCTCTGTACTTCTCCGCATGGAAATTTAATATTAGATGGGCAGCAGATTCAGCATGGATCAAATAGTAAATGGAATCAGATTGAGGAGAAGAAGTTAATTCCGGTGTTCGGTCCAAAAATAAAAATGTAGAGAAAACCTCTTACTGTTATGTTTTAATTTTGAGAGCAAATGAAATTGACTATATCTTTCTGTATTTTCTTGTTATTTGCTTGGGTTTTTTCTAAGAGTAGCTCTATGCATTTTGGCTAATAATTTATGCAAAAGATATTTTGATAATGCTTGTGCATGCGCAGCTAAACGTTATTTAGTAAAAATGCTCATATTTCATCAAATATTTGAGATTTTTATATTCTGATTGCAGGGTGTTGTCTCTACTGTAGTTTGCCATGTTCACTGAAAACTGCATTGCATTGGATTGATGAAAAACCCTGCATGTTAGATACAAAAAATTAAAAAAACATTATATCTGCATGAATATACGTGCTATTCTCATATAAATGAACACAGATAAGTAAAAGAACCCTAATAATTAGTTCAATTTGTTGCTTGTCCTCTATTTGCTTTCGGGACAAACTTTTTGCTGAAGTATGAGATACTCTTTACACCCCTGAAGTTTCAGAATAATTCGACATGTATTTTTCTAGATATTCGATAAAACGTCTAAAATTGAAAGTGTGGGCTTTCAGTTGAGCAGTCAGTGTAGATGAACTCGGAGGTTCTGCTACTTTTGTATATTTCCATGGATTGGGAGGGTTAATTTCTTGTTATGTTTATATCAAAAGTATTTGTCATCAACACATGAGATGAATTTACATTGTTATGTTATCATTGGCATTTTTATTTCTTTATTTCATTAGATATAAATAATATCCGATATTTATGAAGAAATTGCAATCTAATTTTGTTTTAATTTATTTTTCTTTTTAATTTCAGGTATTCTTGTAACTGCAACAAAAAGCAAAGACAACTCGTATAATTATAATCCTATAACAGTTGTGTTATTAACAGAATGTTTAAAATTAGTGTTATCTTCAACCATTTATTTAAGAGAGTAAGTAAACTTAGCAATTATTATTTATTGTTCTTTTTTCCATTTTTTGATGTGGACTTTTTCTTATTGTTATTCTTTTATTTGGGAGAATCACTGAAGACTCCAAATACAGAGGGTTGTCAGGGACCTATGCTAACAATTAGCATATGTAAATGTGGCAAAGTGCGTTCACATGGAATATTGTTAGGACAGGTATTAAACTAGTTAGTGAAATAACGACAAAATAACTCTTTAACCACAACAATTTTATAAAACAAAAGAAAATACAAAAGGAAAAAATAAATACAAAATCCTTTTGTATTTTCTTTTGTTTTATAAAATTGTTGTGGTTAAAGAGTTATTTTGTCGTTATTTCATTGTCAATATCCACATACAACCTCTTATTTCGGTTCGTCATATTTTACCAGTCTTAAATATGTCTTCTGATTACTTATCAAACTAGTTAGTATTCGAACAACGAGCTAAAAACATTGAGTTATGCCACTGAAAATTAACAGGTATTGGGAGAGCTACATAATAGCCCTTTCTGATGTCAAGTTCATCCATTCCGAAATAATGAAAGCATGCAAGAAACGAGGCTCCGGAAAGTTTGGGCTCTTGTCACTGAAAATGTAACCTACCAACACAACGGGACATTGCACAGAAGGTAGGGACATCTGTGAACACGTTAAACACAATTATCAACCTGATTTACAACTGGAGAAGCGACACAAGAGCGACGGACCAACTGCCGTAAACAGTAAGAACGACACCTGACTGATGAAAAGTGGAAATACGTGGCCCCACAAATGAGGCCTATGTTTATTTAACCGACTGCAACAAGAGCCGAGCCATTTTTTTTACTGCCCAAGGGGTTCTAAGGACTTCAGAAAATGGTACATGAAAGTACAGAAACGTTTTCATAAGATTTCGTGTTAATGATGGGATACAAGTATGACGGCAATTTAACTTTACACACTTGAGTCAAAGGCCAAAATTAATGTCATGTACTATCAGATTAATGTTCTAATCCCTATATGTATCTGTGACATCCCCTATTTGTGTGGTGCAGAGGTAAACAAGGTATGGCTGCGCCAAGAAAAGATGTCGAGTTACACTACTGCTTCAACTCGCCTGTTTCTGGAACGCGTGCAAGAAGATACCGGAATCCACTCCATTCCATTCAGCGACATACCCATCAGGTCACCATCGCCTATGGAATTTTGTGGCTTTGGTCTTAAACGGGCCCTTTGAAAAAGAAGTCTGGAGGGTCTTTGGAAAGCAGGGCAATAGCAGTGACGTATGGCTACCAGATTCAACACACACAATCGTGGTAAAAGGAGTTTTCATCCTTTTCTGGTCCACTGTAACTTTTTACCAAAGATCCCTAACAACCCTCTGTAGACAGAAAAACTTGCTGTATTTTCACGAATATACCCCACGGGTTATAGACTTTTTTACATCTGCGGGACAAGGTGCAGTTTTTACATTTTTAATTGAGTTTAGTGTTTGAAATAATGAATTATATTTATTAATCGTCTGCTTTAAATGATTTCCCGAAGATTTTTTGAGTCCTCTTTATTGGATACCTCGCGGGGTATACATGGATGCGGGGTTTCCAATAATTTTTTACACAAACTTGAAATTTTGCAGGTTATACAAGGATGCGAGGTATATTCGTGAAATTATGGTAAGTCCCTTCAGAATTTTCTTAGTCAATAGAACAGTAATTATGACAGACATAGCAGATAGAGAATTCTCAGTGCTTGAATTCGTACTAGGTGCCTTTTCATTTTCTTGTAGATTCCTAATGAAATCATGGCATTCATGGTTGAACACAAAGCTTTCTTCTTCCTCCACGGTCACCTGACCTAATCCCATGTGATTTTTGTTTTTTGGTTTTATTATGATTTTTGATATACAGAGTGTCCCAAATTGATGTATACGCTTTCTGAAACGTTATAACTCAGGAACGAAATGAGATAGAAATACAAGTTTTGTTGTATTTTATTCCTTAAACTTCCTTAAGCCCGTATATGTTCAAAATGTCCACAGTACTCTCCCAACACCGACGTCGAACAGAGCGACATACCGACTGGATTGTAGCTAATGTAATATCATCGATGGAATGTTCAATCTGATCTCTTAATTCCATCAGTGTTTGCGGGTTTGTTGGCGGGAGGGGAGGGGGGTTATACCAGATTCAACCCTCCAACGTTTTTGAACCTCAACAACACTCTCCACTTTCCAATAACGCTTCAGTATCCACTTATGTTCATCGAATTAAAGTCTCACCACCATTTTGTATAAACAAATGAACAACAATGAACGTGTTGTTATGCTTTTCCAGCGTCGTCTGAATCATACACAATAAACCTCATGTTTCTGAAGCACAAGAAGTCGGAATAACCATAAAATGAAACAGAAAATATAATAAATACCAATGTTAAATATTTACTAATAAAATAATATTCTAACAAAATGAAATTAAAACCAAACAAGACAATAAATGGGGATAATGATAATAACTAGTAATAACAGTCGAGGAAAATTCTCTTTAACCACAACAAAATAATGAAAACAATACAACCTGTATGCCCATTTCAAAAGCAAAGCTTTCATCATTCAGCCGGAACAATGAGGACACTGCGAGAAAGTGTTCTGGAATCCTAAGGCCAAAGAGCGGCTTATATAGCTAATAAGGCAACAAGCTGGCCAATAGGAAAGCAATTTTAGATATTATGATTTTGATTGGTAAACCCTGCCCACCAGTGAGTCAATGGTGAATCACCAATAGGCCTATTGTCTGAATTGAGTAAATTATTTTTCTTGATCCTATGAATGGCCATGCTTTCGAAGGCGTCAAGTAAAAAACATTCGTTAATCGGGTGAATTAGTTTAAGATTATTGATGTTGAAATCGTATCCGGTATCGATGGAATGTTTCGTGATGGCTGACTTTTCGGTCCTTCCAAAACGGCGGTGAGCTAGATGTTCTTTGAATCTGGTGACGAGACTTCTTTTTGTTTGACCTTTGTAGCGTTTTGAGCAATGGGAACACTTATTGTCTTAGATGTCTGACTTTTGACGATCAGGGGTCTTATCCTTAGGGTTGCCCAGTAGATATCTAAGTTGGTTCGGATTTCTGAAAGTAAGAGATAAATTATATCATTTAAAAATAGAATGTAAACTTTTGGTCAAGGTTTTGTTGTAGGGGATTGTGATAATCTTCTTTTTCTCTTTCAAGTTTTGTAGCATCGTCAATTAGGATAATCTCTTTTTAAATTTCCTCTTCTTGAGTAAGTCATCTGTAGTTTTGGGGTTGTATCCATTGTTTTCGGCAATAGATTTGATTTGGTGGATTTCCTGATTGAAACTAGTGTTTGCTGAGAGGGAGGTTGAGGGCACGGTCAATTATAAAAACAGCTGTCGACATTTTTTGGTTCCATGGGTGACTAGAATCGGTAGGGATATAATTTAACTTATTTGACGGCTTATGATAAATGTTAAAAGATAATGTTGGTATTTTTCGGTCACATACAGTTTCGTAGGTGAATGTGATGGAAGGGTAATAGCTGTTGAGATGTATGACAAAGTCAACGAGGTTACAGATGTCCGTATCGAAAATGGCAAAAATATCATCAACATAGAGATACCATACTTCAGGGAAGTAAGATCCTGAGTTTTTCAGAATGTCTTCAAAGTTTTTGAGAATACCTTGGCAAGAATGGGGCTTAGACAAGAGCCCATAAGGGTGCCTCCATTGATTTTATAAAATTTTTCTGAAACTGAAAGACACTATTGTTAACACAAACTTTTTTATGTTGTTCCTAATGTTCCATTTCTGACACCCTACAATTTCTAAAAGATACCTTATCCAAAAACGGTATTAAGAACGATGTTGCTGACGATTGGTTAACGATACGGACATGTTAACCATTCGAATGATCCATCTGACTGCCGTTTTGGAAGGATCAAAAAGTCAGATGGATCATCGCAAAACATTCCATCGATACCAGCCACGATTTCAACATCGATAATCTTAAATTAATTCACCCGATTAACGAATGTTTTTTAATTGATGTCTTCGAAAGCATGGCCATTCAAATGACCAAGAAAAATAATTTACTCAATTCAGACAATGGCCCTATTGGTGATTCACTATTGATTCACTGGTGGGCAGGGTTTACCAATCAAAAACATAATATCTAAAATCGATTTCCTATTGGCCAGCTTGTTGCCTTACTACGGTACCTATATAAGCTGCTCTTTGGTCTTAGAACTCCAGAACACTTTCTCGCAGTATCCTCTCTTGTTCCTGCTGAATTATGAAAACTTTGCTTTTGAAGTGTGCATGCAGGTTGTATTGTTTCACTATTTTGTTGTAATTAAAGAGTATTTTCCTTGACTATTATTATATTTCTATCTCATTTCATTGCAGAGCTGTAATGTTTCAAAGAGTGTATACATCAATTTGCACTCTGTAGATGTTTACCAGTGGAATGTAAATTTTGTTTAGTTTTTTGAATTTGAATATGAAGATTGTTAATGTGCTCTGACATGCGTTTTTTTTTTATCTTGCTTCTAAACAATTTAATATAAAGTAATTAATTCATATAATAAAAACTCACTTTATTGTAGATTCACCTGTAAGCAAATGTTTGAAGAAATTCACAAGCATTCAAAAGGTAAATCCCTGTTTTTACACAGTTCGAGGGGGGTCCGATATTAAACGTATAGCTGGATGCACCGACAATTTTCTTAACATGCACACTGGTTTGCACATGATGTGACATTCTCTTGTGAGGTGTGCCAGTAGAATGGTGTGCATTATTATTATTTTTCATTCAGTAGTTTGCAGCAAGCGGACAAAATGAGCAATATCATAGAAAATTATTCCAAAAAATTGATGTGTATGTGGTTTAAGCAAAATCAGAATCTCATCGCAGATTAATGAACGTTTATGGGGAGCAGAATGTTTTATGCTGAAAAGAGGTGTCTGTTTGGTATAGGAAAATCACAGACTGCCAAACTGAACTGCATGATGATCCAGAGAAACTAAGAGGAAGACCGAAGAGGTGGGTAAGGAACTTATCGACCATGATAAGTTCACATACCATAGAATTCCGAAGTGGAGAAAGGTTTGAAATTCCAGTAGCATACTGCTTTAGAAACAACAGTTTGGCAGTTCTTTACAAATTTGGGCAAGGATAGCTATGACGGCATCTTAAACTTGTGCTGGGGTAAATACCTGAACATAAACAGTGACTACATTGAAAACTGAACATTACCATTTATTTTTTGTAGCTTGATTTTCAAACTTTTCCAAATAAATGTGTTCCCATACTTTCATGTGTACCTTTATTATCGGACTGCCCTCGTATAATTCGCTTAATATGAAATCCAATGTTATTTTGTAACATCCGAAATTCATACTAGCTGAAGAGTGTATATATTTTGTGGACCTTAGCCCCTTCCTGAAATTGACCACCTTGCCAACTAATTCTGTTGCTTGGGAACTTCCTCCCTGCAGAATTGTACCAGGTTCCACCCCACAAAAAAAAAATTCTGTATATGGCCCTGATACAAACTTCATAGTTAATCAATGGTTGATTGCTTTTGTCTATTTATCAGTTTCTTATTTATGAGGGGCGGTCATAAAGTCATTACATTCAGCCAGAAGATGATGGGGTGACGCTGCATGGTGGTAGCATCAATCTTTCTCCATGTGCACCTTCCAGGGCCACACACTTGCTGGATGCCACTTTTATAGAAGTCCTCCTTTTGGCTCTTAAGGAACTGCTCCATCTCGAAGATGACCTCGTTGTCTTGGATATGCTGTCCATGAAGCGAGTTCTTCAGGCAAGGGAAGAGGAAGAAGTCGCTTGGCCAGGTTGGGTGAAAACTGAGGATGGGGCCGTGTTTTGAACCCCCAGCTCCACTGTAACACGCTTGTTCTCGTACGCAGAATGTGCTGGCATGTTGTCATGCAGAAATCTGTTCCACAGTAATGTGGCAGTCTGAAAGGACTATCGTTTCCGCTTGCTTCATAATTTGTGGCTCGTCAGAGATGGAGGGGGGTCTGCTGCGAGGTTCATCTTCCACGCTTGTTTAGCCACATGAACTTTCTCATCATCACAGTTGTCTTGTTGGTAGTAAGAGGATGTTCAGTCTTCCGGGATTACAAGGGCCTGCTGCTTTTAATGTAGCCCTGGCTTTATTCCTCACGACTTCAATTTGTTCCGTCCTCTTATATGCCACATAGCAACTGTCTTTTACATTGGGGGCTCTGTCACTATAAGCGCCATTAACTCCTTGTGAATTTGTTTGTTGCTGTTCCCCTTCAAATGCAGGAACCATATCATGGCTCGCAATCTCATTTTCCCAACAGGCTGTGCCATGCATTTAGTGGTAATTCAACAAACACCACATTTTATCCTCCAGTACTCGAGGGATGTCGCTTCCCAGTGGCACCACATGTTTTCTCAAAAGCGATCGTTTTTTCATGTTGATTATAACGACTTTATGACTGCCTCTTGTATAACCATGTTGACACTAATAAAGAAACAGTCTTTGTATAATACATGTTAGAACATTTAAGTGAGTTCTATATGTAAATTTTGTTGTGCTTGGGGAGTTTATTTTTTAGATTAGTGTTTCTCACCATTCTTCTCTCTGCAGACATGAAAAACGAGACACTCTCCTTTCTTTTATACTATTTCTCATGTAAAGCGATCGTCTAGTAACCCTCGGGTATTTACCTTCTTCTTTTTGTGCAGGCTCGTACAGTGGTGGCCAAAAGTTTGGAACACTTGGAATTTCGATCTTATTATCATCTAAGGGAAAAGATATTTTTTATTTGGAACTATTAATAAATGACAACTAAAATGAAAGCACAAAATTATTCGATTTGTTCTTTACAACCCCAATAATGGAAATGAGCCTAGTCAAAAGTTTGGATCATGTCATAGAAATGCAAATTATATGCACATTTTTAGAGCTTTCTGGTGATATTAATTCCACAATGTTACTCACAGCAAAGGAGGAGGAAATCATGATATTAAAAAAAAAAAAAAAATCGAAAGCATATTTTTCACTTTTTGCGAATGTACAAAGTCTTTTGTTCGGGTTTTGAAGTTATCCGACTGGAACTACTTGTTCATGTAGTATTATTGTTGCAAGTGGTTATTGCCTCAGGTCAACTAGATGGTCTCTTGACCTCAAAAATAGTATAGCAGAAACAATTCAGGTTTTCCTTATTAATGATTCAAAATGGCCACCCTGTGACATGGTGCGAGGTATAAGATAAATCAGCCAAGAAACTGTGGGCACAACGATCAAACTAACAATGAAAGGAAACCACAATTCCACAATAATCATTTTAAACCAGGATTTGTGGTTTCCTGCCGTCATTAGTTTGATGGCCACCCTGTTACAATGTCTGTTAGCTCAAGTACTGTCCGCACGCCACGAGAAGACCACTGAGTTGCTTAATGTGCTCGTATGGTGTTGCTGTAGTTGCAGATCGGTCTATAGTTATGAAGGGAGGAAAAATGCTAAAATCAAGTAGTGCAAAAACGAGTTCTGGCCGTGTTTCCAAACAAATGAAAACGTTTGCATGGAGAGGTAGGTTAGGTTAGGTTTCATATACCTGAGAAATATGAAAAAAAAAGAGAAGAAAACCGTCTGATTGTTTACATCGATGAAACATGGTTCGACTCAAATTTGGCTGTTTGTCCCCCCCAACACTGAATAGATTATCTGCAAATGAGATTTTACCATATGAGAACATTAAGCAGCTCAGTGGTCTTCTTGTGATGTGCTGACAGTAGTTTGGGGACTGTTTTTCTGTATGAAATCCCTTAGGTTGGTTTACTCAGAGCTGACACGGCAATAAATACAGAACATGAGCACAATCAATCTTAATTTATTGTTAAGAGACTAAACATTACTTCACTTTTCAAAAAGGAGAAAAAGGAAAAGAATAAGATATTTTTTGTTAATAGTGAAGTTTATTATTCATTCATTGCGAAAATTAAAGGATTATTACTGATAAATAAACTGTTTATAACACGATATACAGAAAATGCAACATAGTTTTTTTACGATTTTTCTCGAATTCTTTGATTGTGTGACTTTTATATTCTGGAAGAGCAGTAATCAATTGTTGATCCCATGTCGCATGAAGGTATATTCAGGACACCCATTGACATAAGGCCAAACATCAAAGAGAAATTAATTAACTGTCTTTCTTTTGCCAAGTTGATATTTACATTTCCAAGCACTAGCATGTTGTTGCCTATGTACATTTCCTGCATATGGTGCATGAAATCTTGGACGGGAGACAAGTGTGGTGATAGTTAACACAATTTGAACACCGGATCTTCTCCAAAGTAATGTCAGACAATTGCCTCTAGAACTCTTGGCCAATGTGTGCTGGATGAACTGAAATTCTATGCTGGCTACTTTGGGATATAACATATCCTACCGAATGTCTTCTTGTGCTAATCATCCTGTAGATACACTCAAAACAGTCCATAGAAAATCCATCAATACGATCCCTGATTTTCGCCCTTGTTGCATGGTGTTGGCTTCAAATTTTTCAGTAAGTCCCACGTTGAACACCTATCTCCGAAACTAATGGAGGTACACATGCCTTTACTGGAACGATTAATGGGCTATGTGCTCCCAGAAAGCATCCAAGTTTTGTGGAGATAGGTGGAATATGAGCCGAGTTGCGAACAGGAGTTGCATTTTGCTCTTTAGAGCAAGCTAATTTCGAGCCACGACGTTGGCTAGAAGCATCTTGCACAGTTATCATTTTCCATCAACTCCTCTATAGCAGAAGTTATGTCGCGAGTTAACAGAGTTTGAATATAGGATGATAATTGGTGCAAGATGCATGAGTCGTAGCATATCGACGATTACGCAAAAATTCGGGTTTCCGAGGTCAACAGTGTCTAGGGTGGATCTTCACTATCGCAGAGACAATATTTTCATACGCGTGAACCGCCACACAGGATGACTACAAGTGTTTGACAAATGGATGTCACATCACCTCAGCAGAGCCAAACAGGCCGGTTGACAGCTACTGTAAGTCAGGTCTGATTTGAATGTCTGCTGTCAGGAACCCATTTTTATCAGGACTTTACGGAGACAAATGCACCACATCGGCTTCAGCAGCCGACAACCAACTCGTATCACAGAGCTCAACGCATGGGCATGGGCCCGCAAACATCGTCACTGGACCATGGGATGGTGGTGGCATGTAGCATGGTCAGATAAATCTGGATTTCAGTTGTATCGAGCTTATTAGCGCATGAGAGTATGGCCCATACCCCATGAAGCTATGGATAATGTGTGTCAACAAAGTTGTGTCAAGGCAGGAGTTGGCTCAGTTATGGTTATAGGGTGCTCACATGGTCGCAGTAAGGCCCCATTGTCTGGCTGTAGGTAACAATGACAGGTGCATGTTATGTGGATATTCTTTCAGACCATCTGTATCCCTTTCTGGCATTAGAGTATCCTGATGAAATCCCATGTGTCAACAGAACAATGTGACATTTCACCACTCTTTGGTTGCATGCTGGTGGTTTGATGAATACTCCAGTTAATCACAATCATGGTTCCCCCCCCCCCCAGGTCACCCGATCTTAATCCAATCGAGCATTTATGGGATGCATGGGCCAATATCTCTATAGAACGATTCCAACACCTCGTAGAGTCCATGTCTCAACGTGTACTGCAGTCTTGAGGGCTCGTGGAGGAGTGACTCGCAATTAACATCACATCCAGTGCTTTTCCATGACTTTTGGCCACTCATTTTAATAAAATGATTTCAGCTGCATCAAATCAATATTCAGACTTTACCTTGAATGATGCCTCTGTAGTAAATTTAGAATGAGGCATGTTGTGCAATGGGATCTAAGGAGACACAGTAAAGTACAAAAATCTATTAAAATACATTTGACGTTAATCATAATGAATATATGTCAATCTAGAACTGCCTGTAAATGTTATCACAATAATTTGTTTTATGTTGATATTAATGTTGGGTCGTCTTCATTTCAGTGTTTGTGCTGTATTTTGTACCAGCTCTACTTTATTGCCTGTATAATAACCTGGCTTTTGTGAATTTGGCTGTATTTGACCCCACAACTTATTATTTATTATTACAATTCCGAGTTGTTGTTACAGGCATAATTTTTCAGGTAAGAATTTATGCAATTTGAATATCAGTAAAGTTTTTAAAATTCATATATAGAAATGGAGACAATAAAAATAATTAAATTGAATGATAAATTTTAAGAATACCAGTTTGATAAATACAGGGTGTGTTCTTAAAGTTTCAAGACTGATATTTTCCTGAGTAGGGGAGGGCACGCAGACCGGTTCCACTGACAGGGTGAAGTAGTGGGGGGTTTCAGCTAACAGATAGCACCAGCAGCAGTTACTTTCAAGACGCTGGAGTGAGCAGATTGCTAATGGCGTGAGTGCATGTCAGTGACCACCATCGAGAGAATCGAAAATGCAGCATCAGGCTGGAGTGCTCCGGTGTTTGAAGGATCGAGTCCACCGCGTCCACCAGGAGATCAAAGACAATTGAGTTCTTCACCACGATAATGCGCCCTCTCACACATCGCTCGCGGCCAGCGAAGTTTTGCCCAAGTCCAACATGGCAACACTTCCCCAACCATCCTACAGCCCCGACCTAGCTCCCAGCGACTTCTTTCGGTTCCCCCGAATTAAGGGAAGCAATTCAACAGGATTCCAGCAGTCCAGGTAGCTTCGACATGGTCCCTTGACAGCCTTCCATGCGAAAAGTTCCAGGGAACCTATGAACAATGGAAAAAACGTGGCAGCATTGTGTTGATGCCCAAGGGTCATATTTTGAAGACTTTAGTTCGCTGTACAAAAATGTTTGATAAATTTTTTGTTCTGAGACCAGTCTTGAAACTTTGTGAACGCGCACTGTACATTTCATATTTATATACGAGCAAAACTACTTACCGTAATGTACAGTGTATAATATACGCAAGTTTAAAATTTTATATTTGTCTGGTTTTATTATCAGAATATTATACACAATTTTGCATAATATGCAGTAATGATTTTTTTTAATGCGCAAAGACTAACATTTTGAATCACTGCTAAGAAAACTGAAATTTTCCTTTATTTTAGGAACAACATTCCAGGTTTTTTAAACAGTGATCCAAAATGGGCAACCATTCTTCAGCACAGGAATTTAGTGACTATTTTTCCACGTGAAATCCGTAATACGATGGTTACTTACAAAGTCATGGCAATTATTTTTTTCAGTGGAATTCCAGACTGTAATCCACATTTTTCAATATGCAGCAATGGCATTGAGATGAATGGTACTTATTGATGCTGCTAAATGGTGTAGATGTTCAAGGAAGAAAGAGGAAGGGGTGTACAAAAGTCTGTTGGTTTCCAACCACTGTCAAGTATGGATGAAAGTCTGCTAGAACAATGTGAGTAAGCAAAAATAACATTGCTTCATGGTCAAAATGCAAGCGAATGTCATGCATAACTCGGTAGAAGCTGTTGGAGATCGTGCACTCCCTATACAGATTGTTGCAAGGTGGATAGCAGCTTTCCAAGTAGACTAGTAGCAAATATCGACATGCCTTAAATAGGATGCCCCAAACTGTTCGTGCCGAGATCACATAATGCAATTTTGCGTATGTCCAGATGGTCTCTACAGGAGTTGGCAACAGAAACAGGTATTGACGAGGAAACTGTGCATAAAATTATACGACACAACCAGCACATACGCAAAACTGCTACACAATGGGTGCCACATGCCCTGACAGAACAACAAGAGTGGACACATTACAAAACATGAAAGAGACATCATTGTCATTGACAAAGCCTGGGCCAGGGCTTATGAACCAGTGTTTAAACACCAGTGTGCTGAATGGCGATGTCAAGGACCGGTATGAAAACACAAAATCCATCTCCGATGAAGTTAATGGCCATTTTAGCGTATGATATATGAGGAATTCTTTTGTGTCATTTTGTTCACCTAAAACGGTTAATGCAGCCTACTACGCCGCTTATCTGCAGGGTAACCTATGTTGTGCAATCAGGAATAAATGTCCCAAGTTGTTGAACAATGCATTGTTAAGACCTATTTACGGCACTGGAGATGGGAAGTAATAGACTTTTTAGGCTTATCATACACACAGCTTGTCTCATAAAACCGGTATAAAAGATCATACACAATTGTTTTCCCTGGAGCGTCAGAAATCTTTCTTTGAAAGTGCTGAATGCAACGTTAGTACAATTTTTCTGCAAAATAAACTTCTAAGAATGTGACTCTGATCTTACTTGAGAACCACGACAGACTGAGTGTCGTTCTTCGTCTGCACAACCGTTGTGTCACGTGGTGCTCTCATGTTATGCAGCGCATTCCTAAGGGCACACAAAACTGCCAGAAGCAGCAATACTCTGATATCTTTTATGATTTTGCAATAAAAATGTCTTAAACTGGTGTTCGGGGACTTTTCAAATCGCCACGTATAAGCCACATTCACAGCATAAGTTGCACTATATGGTGTGTCAAATAAAAACTTCCTAGACCATTCTACAGTTTATTTACCAGAAATAACCCTGTAATTCCATTATTCCTAAATAAATGTGACTAATAAATGAATGAAAAAAAATTCTGCAATCCTTTAGTTACAACATTTTGGGATTTCTTAGCAGTGATTCAAAATGGTCAGCACATTATTTGGAGACTCTTTTTCTGCGTAAATCTAATTAATAAGCTCAAAAAGCAAGTCAAATTATTTACTCATTATAACTAGAACTGACAGTTATTTAGGCTTGTTGAGTTCTCTATTAGTTCTAATAAACAAATGTTTACTTATCACATGCACTGTCTGGCCATTCGTTACCGGATACCCCATACAAGTAAGTTAAACCGGACCCTGCACGATAATAGTAGCATGTAGGGCCGCCTTTCGCTGCAATGACATCCGCAACCCTATGAGGAAGACTTTCCACCAATTTGCAACACGTGTCGGCTGGAATCTTGCTCCATTCATCCTTCAAATTGGCAAATAGCTCAGTGGTGTTTAATTTCCGCGCACACATTTCCTCAAACAAGATGTTAATAACACCTGCTTTATGAAGGGAGGAAACTGGTATAGGCCTTTACCAAAGTGTTCCCACAATATTGGTAGTGCAGAATTGTCCAGAAATGTTTGGTACACTTTGGCATTCATCATTTTGTGAACTACGAGGGTTGTTCAAGAATTTTTGCCTCCTGGTCCATACCTTTTTTATTTGTTAATCGTTTTTCAAAATTCTTTTTGTATCTGATACTTACATTTGTCCTCTATGTAATGCACTTTTATACATAGTTCCCATCCCTTTCCACACATTGCGCCAACACGTGACCAGTCGGGCGAATCTGTCCGAGTGGAATTCTGGGGTTGTTGTCGACATGAGGATTGAATGGTATCTTTCACCTCTGTCGTCAGAGCACAACTCATGTCCCTTAAGGTGTGTTTCCTTCTTTGGGAAGTGGTGAAAGTTGCAAGGCTGTAATTCCTCTCCGATGGGTTCACCCGACTAGTCACGCATTGGCACAATGCATTGAAAGGGATGGGGATTATGTCGACAAGTGAATAGGCATTACATAGAGGACAAATGTAAGTGTCAGATACAAAAATAATTTTGAAAATTGGTTAACAAATAAAAAAAGTTAGGGACCAGGAGGCAAAAATTCTTGAATAACCCTCGTAAAATAATAAACCCACGACCCAAAAAGCAGGACCAGACCATGATGCCATCTGCTCTGAAGTTCACTGTGGGTATGACACAGTCTTGTAAATATCGTTCCTTGGGCATTCACCAGCCCACACATGTCCATCGGATCGCCACAAGTGGTGATATTGGTTTTCCTTGCGCCACTGTAAATGACTCCTATGATATTTGGCTTGTGAACTGCAGCTCGTCCATGAAAACCAAGTACGACAATCTCCCATCACTGTAAAGCAAACGGTACGATCATTTGCATCACTAGATGGCGCCAATAGAAAGTACAGTGCCAACGTTTTTAATGAAGCTTTCCAGTTAAACATCACCACACGTTTTCAAGCATTGATGGTCACGATCTGTCAATTTTGTCAGTTTACTGAGTCTGGGTTGGTATGTTATAACACCCTCTTGCTTCCACTTCAAAATAACGTCACTCACTGTTGAGCAGGGTATTTGAAATTTGTTGGAAATCTCTCAGATCGAATGCCCAAATCTCTTTCCTCTGCAGTAAGTTTGTGTTGTCTGTTCATATAGACTGCTGCTGCTATGAGTGCATTCTAACGTGTCAACGTCTTTTATAGGTTGTATGACGTGTACGGACAATCCCATATGGTTTTGGAGAGGTATCCAGTGACAAATGGCCAAATAATGTAGATAATTGAAAGTTTTGTTATAATAGTTATTAAATGTAAATGTAATTAATAAAATTTATCCTCTTTCCCCCCTCCCCTCCCTTTTTTTTCCATTGTAGATTTTGTTCAAAAAGAATCTTAGTCGAAAGCAATGGATATCTTTATGTCTTTTAACATTTGGATGCATCATCAAGCAAATCAAATTAAATCCAAGTTCTTCACAACAACAGCAAAGTTTTAGTTTAAATATTAACATATTATTGATCTTACTGCAGGTACTTAAGTTTAGATAAATTGCACATTTTAAATTTATATTAATTATTAATTACAGAAGGTTGCTTTAGATTTATGGTAACAAGTTACAGAAGGCCAGCCCACTGTTGTGGTCTTCACTTTCCGAGGGCCCATTTAAGTAGGCCAAAGCCACAAAAATCCGTAGGTGAAGCATCCGGTGACTTGACGTGTATGTCAATGACTTGAATGCATTCCACTATCCTCTTGCACACATTTCAGGAACAGGCGAGTTGACATGGCAAGGTATGACTCGATGCCTTCTCTTACCTCTGTACTGTACAAACGGGGGATATTATGGGTAAATATGGAGGGGTTAGAATGTTAGTCGGAAAGTACAGAGGTTGAGTCAGGAGGGGGGGGGGGGGAGTTAGAGTTTGACGAATTCTGGTGAAGACCATTTACCACAAGGGTATATCGCAGTTTATTAAGAGAAAAGAGTGGGAAGAAACGTCAGTACGAATTTGAATGCCATAGACATTGTGCCACCTGCGTCAGCCAGTGTAAAAATATGGCAGAAAAATTGGTGATACTCGGGCAAATGCGCGAGCAGCAGCCGCCGAAATTTTCAGGGTGGAAGGTCAGGGTGTGACCAATGAATGGACAGCACGACAGTGGTTCTCCTGCTTTTTGTCTGGAGACATGGGCCTGGAAGATGCGCCAAGGAGCGGATGACCCAAAGAAGTGGATGACACAGCCCTATGGCAACGAGTGGAAGCCAACCCAGGCAGCACCACCTGTGGTCTAGAGGCAGACATCACAGTTGAGTGTGGTTTGACATCTGCACGCCTTGGGAAAGGTCAACAGGAGCTGCCGAGTTGTGCCCCACGAGCTCACGCCCGTGCAAGCACAACGACGGGTGAAGGTGTGTCCTCAACTGCTGGAAAAAATCGAGGTTCTGTCACATCCTGCATACAGTCCCGACCTGGCACCTTCCGACTACCATCTCTTCCGGTCCATGGCGCACTTCCTGCGTGTACGGTGCTTCGCCAATGTCAGTGAGGTTGAAGACGCCGTGCAGAAGTTGGACTCTACTTTGAAGATTAGCAATAAGTGGTTCCTGTCTGGTTCCCATTTAAACGTTTGGGCGGTGATCGGCCACTACTTTTGACTCAACCTCCATATATGGCGTTGACTTTGGTCTTTGAGTCAACTCTGCGTAAATTTAACTTGCTGTCGTAGCTGTATCCCGCCACGATCGTGAAACCTTTTGAATATGTTTCCTTACATTAACGGTAAAATTTTCTGAAGTCCTTAGAACACCTTGTCTAGGATAAAATACCTCAGCTCTGTTGCAGTTGTTTAAATAAATATACACATCATCGAGGGTGACCACATATTTCCACTTTTCGTCTGCCAGATATCGTTCATACAGCGTACGGCAGTTGGTCCGTCACCCTTGAACATGGCGTGAGAACAACTTAAGAATGTGGCTCTTGTGTCGCTTCTCCAGTTGTAAATCACGGTTGATAATCATGTATGTATAAAGATGCTTTTACCTTCTGTGCAATGTCCCATTGTGTTGGTGGGTTACATCCGATGCCAAGAGCCCGCACTTTCTGGAGCCTCACTTCTTGGATGCTTTCATAATAGCAGAATAGCTGAATTTGATGTCGGAAAGGGCTGTTTGTACCCCTCCCAGTAGCTGTCAATTTTCAGTGGCATAGTTCAATGTTTTTAACTCACTGTTTGAATACTAACTATTTTAATACCTGCCTGATAATACTCTACATGATAGCATTTTTAAATGTGGTGCGTGCGTTCATTTCACGTGAGCTAATTGCTACCATAGATCCCTAACAACCCTTTGTATGTTATTGTAACATTATAAGGTTGCATAAAAAGTGGAGCCTATTTATTTTGATATACTATGTATTTGAATTACATTACCACACAATGATGAACAGACACTTTCAAATTTACATGATATCTAATTTGTACATTGGAACTGATGCTCATATAACAGCTGATGTGATTTTACAATGTGGATTTTGTATGGTAACGTTGTCGTTGCTGGAGAATGGCTAAACGAAGGGAACTTGACGGAAGAATGATAATTAGTATGTTTATAGTAAAATTATCACAACTAACGGTGATATTGTGAAGAAATGGAACACTACAGGTATCGGAACATGCACACCCTATGTTGGACAATCCCCAAAACTCATCTTAAGCGGTGGATGGGTGTTGCAACGCAAGGTTCATTAAAACTGTAAGAAACTATTGCAGGTCACAAAATGGAGTTCCAACAGGCAACAGGAGTCGGCATCCGTTACACTCTGCAAAGGCAGCAGCAATCACTCGGCATTCACGGATATATAGGCGCATGCAGACCAAACAACAAGAATGCCAGACGATAGTATCAGGTCATTGCATATCAAATGTCGGATTTCGAGGTGGGTTCTCCGCTTCAGCATGGTTTCCACGTTTAGTAGCAAGTACGCATAACAAAGTGGTACATTCCCAGAGATAAACCTATCGGCAACCAGCTGCCTGAAATTTGCATGTCTGCAATGATATTTAATAGCATTTGAACCCAAGCGAAGATAGTCATGACTTCATACGAATTACATGTGATAATGCATTATGAGTTTAGGTTGAATATAACTGCATCCAACGCCTCTCGAAACATCAATAAGGTATTCGGTGTAGGAACCAAGAACGTACTGCTTATCGTTGAAAAGCCAAGTGCGATTGCGAGTCCTGTGGCTGTAACTGGTGTACTATCTGGATTTTATTTGGGAAGCAGTGAAGAATGGATCGGAAAACCTTTCACACCATATGCCATAGAATGTCTCAGAACCTTGCTGAGTCCTGGGATGCGGATGCCTTCTGTGCAAGCATCCTTAGAGTTGGAATGACTACGGTCACTTGCAAAATTTGATCCCGATTGCATCATTTGCCTTCTGGCTATTATATATCCATTCCGCCAGCCGTTTGCACCAAAGAGGAACAACGAGCAGTGGTCTGATTTCTGTGGTTGGATGATTTAATGGGCAGAATCATGACTGATGTTCAAAGAAGACGCTATCTCATCAATGTTAACTCGTCTATTCGCTAGAACCATCTCTTAAGCTTGCTGAATCTTGTCATCTGTGGCGGAGGTTAAGGGGAGTCCTGCTCCTTCTTTTTGCATCACACTCATCCAGCCACTTTTAAACTTCTCGATCCATGAAAAAACACTCTTACGTGATAAAGGCCTTTCCCCGTATTGTGATAACAGTCTGCGACAAGTTTCAGTCACTTTCACACCCTCCAACCAGAGAAATCGGATCTCTGCTCGTCGTTCCTCCTAGGTGCAAACTGCTAGCAGAGCAGACAACAACGCGATCGGGATCAAATCTCACACACACACGACTGCAATCGTACCAATTCTAAGCACACATGTGCAGAAGGCAGCATGACAACCTTCAAGGTGTGTTATGGTGAAAGCGTAGGTAACTCTTCACTTGCTCTCATATTTTCAAATCATTTTATAACTTGTCAGAATGCCCAAGCAAAGAAAGAAGCACAGAAACTCACAATCAGGTGAACTATCAACTGAGTATTATGGATGCCTGTATACTATTCACTTATTTGATTATGAGACCAGTGATTCACTGAGAGCTTTGTAGTACATATCGATTGTAGTATTCTCTCAACATTATCTTCACAGAAGGGCATATAGTTATGTACTATAAAAAATTTGAGAAAGAATCTACACTAATGGAATGGACACCTAATATAATATATGGACGAACTCTGAAACCTACAAGAATAATTTGGACAATGGAGCTTCCTACAGTGTGGGTATTATTAGGTAACACGAACTGTTATTTTCAGGATGATAATGTATTATGTCCTCTTTGGTTTCTGCCAGGAAGAGGCACATACGAGGGGCGCACATAAAGTCATTACAATCAACTTGAGAGAACGATCGCTTTTGAAAATGTGTTGTGCCACTAGGAGGCGACATCCCTCGAGTGTTTGAAGATACAAAGTGGCGTTTGGTGCAATACCACTAAACACTGCTAGAGTGTTGAAAGCAACATTGCGCAGCCCGTCGGAAAATTGGTTGTGCGAGCTGTGATAAGGTTCATGCATTTGAAGGGGAACAACACCAAATAAATCTATGAGGAGTTATTGCCAATGCCCCATCCTATGAGACAGTCGCATTTGGCATCATGTTTCCATGTGGGCAGAAAAGCATGGAAGATGAACCTCCAGACGAACCAGATGTCTCTCCATCTGTGACGAGCCACAAATTGCAAAGTAAGTGGAGACGATAACCCTCTAAGACCGGTGTTTCATGAGACCATAAGCGTTGCAGTTCAGCTTGGTTTTGGAATACTGCCCCGTGCGTCATAGTCACCCAACCTGGTCCCAAGCGACTTCTTCCTCTTCCATCGCCTGAAGAACCCACCTCATGATGGCATTTCGAAGTCGATGACAAGGTCATCTTCGAGGTGGAGCAGTTCCTCAACAGCCAAAAGGACGACTTATATAAAAGTGGCATCCAGCAAGTCGTCCATCGTTGAGAAAAGTCCGTGACCCTAGGAGGTACATATGTGGACTGATACTACCACCATGTAGTGTTACCCCTATGTCTCTTATTCTGCAATTGGACTGCCCCTCGTATACATGAAAGTCAATTCCTTTCCGAGTGAGGGACAGAGAGCATTATCCGAAATCTTCTGCCGACATAGCTAGATTCTTGCAGCAACGATGGACCCAATCTTATCTTGTACAGAGGGTCCATCCCAGTAACTAATGGCTCTACGACATGACAATACAGCCGGGACCAACTGCTTAATGTGCCCTCCAAAGCACCGGGGGGGGAGGGGGAGGGGGTTTGCTTAACTCCATCGATCGACGAGACAACCAGGGCACAGCCACCCTCACGATGGACCCAATACAGGAAGCTTGTAGTAAGTATGCCAAGAAGGATGTACTGTCTGTTTCTTATTGTAGAGTAATGTATGCTTGTCATCTTACATTTTTGAATAAACTTTGCATTTTATTTTCCTGTTGCTTTTTCAGGTATTTTGTTCCTGTTTTGCTGGTGTCTACAATGAGTATTTGTTAAAAGGTGTCGGAGTCGATACTCATATCATGATGCAAAACATATTCATGTACGTAGATTCCATCGTATGCAATCTGGCTCTGTTGTCTGTCAGCGGAGACTTACTGACTGCATTCACTAGCAGCGCAATCCAGTCCGTTTTGAACATTAAAGTGATCTTCATTATGTTCAACAATGCAGGCATTGGATTAGTGACGAGCTTGTTCTTGAAGAGTCTCAATTCCATATTGAAGACCTTCGCCAGTGCTCTCGAACTCATGTTCACAGCCGTTTTATGTTGGTTAATTTTTGATATTCCCATAGACGAATTTACTGTAATCGCTATAGTTATAGTGTCTTACGCAACATTTTTATATTCACAAAACCCTGTGGTTAATGTTCCCAAGAGCGTAGAGGTAGGTGGTACAGGTGACGAAAAACCGTTAATCGGCAACCAAAAAATACCAACGAGTGTGTAAATAATCATAAGGCATACAATATAGAAATCGATATAAGACTCGTATTATATGTAAATAAGTTATGAAGAAGTTTATCGTTGAAGATAGTGTTATCAGAGCTTAGAATTTAGAACAAATTCTTACAGTTTAAAACTAGTCATATATATTTTGATACCAAAGATTCATTAAGAAAGTTTATGGAACAAAAATTTGACCACACAGGAAAATGTGTTGGAAAAGATTATTGAATTATCTTTCACGGACAATCTTTATAAAGCGTGGTATAATATGGACTTATTTTGAAGAAAATTTTGTTTTAAAATACGAGGGCGATATTGAAAGTTGTGAGCAAAGTTTATTTTTACAAACCAAAATTTATTGATACAGAAAAACTAAGTATCATATAACTCGTACCCTTGCATAGCCTGCACCTATGTATATCCCGCAGGGTATCCAATATACAGGAGTCAAAAAATTCAAAACATCGTTGTCAGCCATCTTACATCCAGTGCATGTAGTCACATGATAGACACTAACAACGTCTTAAGACCTGAACATATTGTGTAAAGTTGGTAGATAAAAATGATATACCGTAATTTTGCGAATACACCCTGCAAGGTATACAAAGGTACAGGGTTTACAAAATATTTTTTACATAAAATTGGAATTTTGGAGGGTATACATGTGTGCAGGTTATACAAGGGTGTAGAGTGTATTCACGAAAATACGGCAATTAAATTTTCTCTATATTAATAAATTCTAATGTTTAAAAATTTCTTGCTCAAGACTTTCAGGATGACCCTCGTAGTTAGGCTTTAAGCTAATTCAGTTCAGATAATGTTTTATTTACGTAACGCCATATGTTTTTAGAAGAATGCTATGGTGAAATAATTGTTTTATCCAATGGAGAAGATTTTTTAAAATTTAATTTCAAATTGTTTAATAAGAAAACAAATTTTTTTTTTAATTGGGAATTACAATTCTCCAAATAGGTTTTTTAATGTTTGTAGAACAGTTCCTTTTAAAAAAAAATTGCCTTTTATATAAAAGTTTTACGAGGATTAATCGGAGAGGAAGTTCCGACGGGACATTAAAAAAAAACGAAGAAACATTCAGAAAACAAATTTCGTATAAGGCAAGTATCTTATTTTTCTGAGACATTGTAAACACTCACTACTAAGCAGACAAAGAGCACCAGTAAGATGACAACAAATCACCAGTATGCATGCATGCAATGAAGATTGCAGCATACAGTAACACTATTTAAAATGAAAACTTAATTTTTTTAACACTGATGTATCTACAAGGTGATTCATAAATCCCTCCAGCATTTCGGAAGTTGATAGAACAGTAACCATGATAGACGCAGCAGAAATGCTCATATCTACAGAAAAGTTTTATACATACCTTACAAATTCTCTTATTTCCAATTTTGGTGATGTGGAGACGTCAATATGAATTGATGCCCCTCTCAGAACTGGGCTAAATCATGTTGCAAAGGGGGTACATAACCCCGTAAGAAAAAATCAGTTTGAGAATTCTAACATACAGAAAGCTTTGCAATTAGAAATGCAGACTTTCAGAATTCTCTATCTGCCTATATGAGCATTTCTGCTACGTCTGTCATGGTTCTGTTCTATCGATTTTCAAAACCTGGAGGGACTTATGAATCTCCTTGTATTTTAGGCTAAAATACAGGGTTATTCCAAATGACTGTATTTTGGAATTTAACGAGAGTGATTAGTGATGCCTCAACAGAAGGATAAATTGTCTTTCATTGTATATGAGCGACATCAGTATGATGTTAGAGTTCCTTCTTTCCATATGCATATCATCATCATATAGTACCATTACTGACTCCTTGGTATTAAAAAATTTGATATTTGAGCTCGTCTTGAAGATGATGTTTCCAGTTTCATTTAGTACATACCTAGTTAATCAGTCGAACCCTGCTATCTTGAAAATTTTTATTTTTCTACATTTTCCTATTACTTTAATGTAATTCTCCCTAGTTATCTCAAAACGTTTTCTCAGAAAACTTTGCTATGTTGAATTTTGACTTCGTGTGCCAGCGAAATGCAATCATTTAAAACCTCTAGGATTGAGAAATTTTGTGTACGAAAACAAAAAAATTTGACATCCCTTTCGGTAAAGTTATACCATTCTCATAATTATGATAAAAATTCACGAAAACGTTTTTCGATCTCGTTGGCAAGTTTCAGTTGCGTACGTATCGTAACTCTTTATACAAATGCCATTTTATCTCCTATAGGGGAAAATATCTTCGCATTGAATGATGGGTACAGCTGCCATTTTTTGAGGGCAAGAGGAAGGCAATCCTATACTGCTACTCATCGAAGTGCGCCGTTTTTGCCCGACTTGTTATTGTATAACGATGGGATAAGTTCAGAGCCATGGAAGCCATGGGTCTCTTGATATTTCTCCCCATTGTTCTCTGTATTCTCACAGTTTCTTTAATAACCTAAAAATATTGATTTAAAAGTAACCCTCCATATCTCAAATCTTTTCTTTCTTTTTTTTTTTTTTATCCTTTTTTGAAATTGGATGACTCATTTTGAATATGCCTGTTCTATGAAAGATTGTTAGGGGTAAGAACTGTTCTTGCAGTAGATAATGAATGGTTAGTCCTATAACTCTCATCCACAAGAAATTAAATATACAGAGTCCGCCAAAGAAATGTATACACACTTTATTAGATGCCATCTATAATTTCTTTCGTAACAGCAAAATCGAAAGCTTACATCCTAGTATTATTCCATGCATTGAATGAAGACGATCCCGATAAAAGAAGACCACAACTGCCACCTAGACATAGGAGATTACTTGATAAGAGTTTGCTAGGAGAATGCATAGAAGCAACGGTTTGCTGTATTTAAAAGTATCTCAGCGCTTATGATAATCACTTTGAACACCTGTCGTAATTGTAGAAGTCAAAGAGGACTTGTATTGAGTGCTTGATGCTGAAGTGTATACAATTTTTTGATGCATTTTGTAGAAGTGTTTAATGATCTCAATCTTTTATGCACCTGTCATTTTATGATTCATTTGCCATTTATGTACCACTATTTATAAATAATGACCTTATATTGTCGCTCTAAAAAGATCATCTCTGGCTTAAATAAGACAACCCAATTACAAAAGACAGCATTTGATTTGGTACTTCCTTAATTATTGAATTCATATTGCTTAAACACGTCATTCCCAGACACATTTTATGACGGAAAATGCTTATTTTAGTCCTCTCTACCACCCTTTTAAAATTTGCCAATTTTACAATTTGTCCCACTGTCCTCGATTGATTCACGGATCCTTGTTATGGTTTTGATGAGAATTTTTCCTTGGATGCCACCCCACAGCGTATCATGTGACAAAATGATAGAAGTCCTATATGGTTACCCCATACAGAGGTCTTAATAGTAAGCTGGCTTTTTGGCTAGAACTTTTGAAAAGGAAGGAATACGGGTATCAATAATGGCATTTTTAAGTTAGTCATCAATAACCTGCGTGGATAAGCTTCGGCATTTTTTATAAAAATATATTAGACTCCAGATAATTTGCATTACAACAATCCTGCCTAACAAGTTTCAAAAGGGACCTTGAAATTTTTGTTTTTCATTTAGATTGAAGAATCATTTTGTTTTTATTGATCATGATATCTTGAAATTTGGATGGCTTTCCAACTTAAGGTATGTTCTTCTTCTAACAGATTTGACTGTATAAAGAATCTGTACATATCCTTCACAGTAAAATCTGTTAACAAACATTGGATGAAATGATATCTCACCATTTCAATGCATTTTCATAATCGATTATGGCCAGTAAGATAAAAAGTTTGCCATTATTTATTAAGGTATGAAGTCACACGAGATAAGACGTTTGCCTCGGTAAAATGTTTTCAAAACTTCAGTGCAATGTTAATTGCCAGTTTGTAACTTTTATATTTAAAAAGGTTTACAAGTATGTCTTGGACGTTTAGCTCTTCACAAAACTGTATTTCTCTTTAATAAGTTTTACATATGACTATAAGACAGTCATCTAAATGTTAATTGGGTTTGGAATTAAAATAATGTATTTTCGTGAATATTCCCCGCACCCTTGTATAACCCACAGCCCTGTGTAACCCTAAAAATTCTCGGAAACCCTGCATCTCTTGAATTCCCCGCACACCTTGTCCCGCAGATCTAAAAAAAAAAAGTGTATAACCCGCGGGGTATATTCACGAAAATATAGTAATTCATACAGCATTTTGTACCCGTTCCTGTCTAGTTAGTTTTTGATGGAAAAATATTAAGTGGGCAAATTTCACTTTGTGAAAAAAAAATATTGAATGATGAAACATTTTGAGAAAACCTCTGTTAAAGTATTTTATGAACCAACAAGGACATGAGTTTAAATTTTCGTTTTGGTTGATTAACTGTAATTCAAATATTAATATCTTATATTAAAATTCCAGAGCAGAACAACAATTAGTTATTAGAAAAAGTGTTTTCCATGAAATTGCTTCATTAGTATTGGGTGTACAAGAAGTTTACGTCATTTTATTGGTCAAAAGAAGAGGAAATTAGTTTTTACAAAACGATAGCAATTATTTTTATTGAAAATATTTCCCATCAAATATACGACCTTCCCCTATTTTTTTTTGCAGCTTAACAAATAATTGTGCATTACTTATTGAAATGTCCTCGCAAATACTCTTTCAAAGACGCACTTGGCTAGAATGTGTTACCCCACCTGCCATATTCATCAAACATCATGCCATCAGATTCCGTTTGTTTAGATCCCTTTCTGAAGAGTGGTTTAGTTCTCATGAAATCAAAAATTTTTATGTATGATACTGGATTGCTTCCTAACAACCAGACTTCTATCTCGGAATCCACTTATTACCAGAGTACTTACTCAAATATGCTTATATTTGGTTAAAACATTTAAATATCACATCATAGAAAGGTACACCCGGCGTTGCTGTTCTTTTGGGGTAAAATTGTGAAAATGGCATGTATGCAAAACTGTTGAAAAGCAGCGAGGTGTTGCAAAACTTATCAGGGAATGTAGCTGGGAGTTCTCTTTACAGTCCAGACGTAAATCGCTCTGAATTTTATTTGTTGGTCCCATAAAATTCATGGCTGGGTAGCATGAAAAGCGACCATCCGCATGCGGCTTTATAATCAGAAAATGAAATTGACTTTATAATTTACTTTTAATGAAATTGGTGCTACGATGGGAAAAATACCATATGTTGAACGACTATGTTTTTACATTGAAAACTATATAACTGTGTAGCTTCATTGTCTATATTGTTTTGTTTGAATATAATCTGCATAATATGAAACCCGATGGGACAAGATTTTATTTTGCAATATCCGAAATGCGTAATATCCTTTAATACGAAAATACATATGAAAGAACAGGAAATAACTTTGTATTAAGCAGATTATACAGAATTTAAAAAAAATTATTGTGCATTACTTGTTGAAATGCCCTTGTGGCATATCTTAACCCCCGTCATCCATTCGTGGTTAGCATTTTGCAACGTCTTTCTCTCAATCCATGTGGCACACAGTTTCTTTGCTCTTGAATCATTCTCATATAATGCAGACATTGCGATGTGCCATTGGTAACTCCATTTCAGTTTAACACGGATCTTTATCCAGTAATACTTCCAAATCTCAATTTTAAAATTTTTTGGTATACTTTCATGCTCTTGTCTTCCACATCAAAATCATTACTTTTGAATTTTCTGAACCAGTATCTATGTGTGCTTTCAGCTAGAGCATGTTCACTAATCTGTGGTAATGTAAATTAGCAAATGACGTAAACTTATTTGTACACCCAATTTGTCACGATTACACAACAATTCTTATTTATGTAAATTTACTTTACCAATCTGATGACCCATTCTGGACAAAAGCTATTAATATGCTAAATCTTCATTTCCATATATATTAAGAAATTAAACAGAGTTGCTCAAAAGTTGTTTTTTTTTTTTAAGCTTATTACAATGAAATTCTTTCCTCAACCTTTGAATTCTGCTGCAATTGGTATTTAATAAGAGAAGTGGTATTAATGGCAAACTATTGTCTTTTAGAAGTGGTCACTTATGCAAGATGGGAATTAATTTCCTACATATTAATACAATGCAATTATGTTGGTATACGTTTTTTGTTTTAAATTCTCCTTATTTTTTAAAATAATCATTGAAAAGTATGTTAAAATAGGCTCTTTTGAGATCAGTTTTGTTTAGTGTCACATTTTGGGATTAAATAACTTTTGGTTTTACAAAAACTGAATATATGTATTTCACGAGAAGATAAATGATTAATCAAAAATGTATTTATTTATTTAAAGATAAATTAATACAACAAATTTGAAGCAAAATCGTTAAAATTTTAATTTTTAAGTATTTGTATATAAACTTTGTATTTTTTTTAAAAAGAAAAAAAAAAAAATAATGTCCAGCAAAGTAATTTAAAATTCTCTCAGCCTAAGTAAAGCATTTTTTAACATTAACTAGTCTTTAGCATAGCAAAAATTAGCGTATGAAATTACAATCCATGTGATTAATGCATTGATAAGTGAACGAAAATATTTTTTTATATATAAAAGAATGAACTTGACAAAGCATCAAATGCCTGTGTAATTAAGAAGAATAATTTTGTTTATTGAAGTGTTAATAAATGTCTATGTATTTTATATTATTTAAAATAAATTATATTTGCATTAATTGCTGCTTTCAGTAGACAATAGGAAAACGTAGAAAGTTTTCAAGACATGAATTTCCCCAAGGCTGGTAAGAAATCGAGTTGTAAATGTGAATTCTGATAGTGAAGTCGACTGGTTGCAACCAACGTAGTTCGAGTAGCAATTAAAAAGAGTGTCTTGAACCTAATTCACCTGTGCTTACACTGCCTTCCTGTATCTTCCTTACAGCAGTTGACAGATCCATACTCTCTTGATTGTCATATCAAACGCTACTTAATAGGGAAATTGTTTTTGGTGTAACTACGAGGGGCAGTCATAAAGTCATTACAATCAACATAAAACAATGACATCCCTCAAGTGCTGGAAGATACAAAGCGGTATTTGGTGCAGTATCGCTAACGCCACCAGACTATCAAAAGCAACATGGCAGCTCGTCGGAAAATTGGAGGTGCGAGCCGTGATAAGGTTCCTGCATTTGAAGGGGAACAACACCAAACAAATCCATGAGGAGTCAGTGGCCATTTATGGTGAAAATGCCCCATTGTACGAGACAGTAGCCATGTAGCATCGGCGTTTCCAAGCATAGAAGATGAACTTCCATCTGTAACAAGCCACAAATTGTAAAGCAAGTGGAGACGATAGTTCTCTCAGACCGCTGCATCACCGTGGAAAAGGTCATGGGTAAGGTGGTATGTTAGCCCAGTTTGCTCGCACCTCTGCAAAAAGAGCTTTGAACTGTGTCAGGCTGTCACTATGGACGAATCTTTTTATATCATGACTCACTCTTGTTAGCATTTTTATTTTTACTATCGGCATGTCTGCATCTCAGAAGAGGAAATGCAACGATCTTATGTTGGACCAGAAAATAGACATTTCGGATAAATGCAAGAAAATCAACCACAAAAGACAAAGTTGGCAATAACACTTCTTAAAAATGAAGAAAAAATTAGGCAGCAAGCAGAATTTTTCAATCCCGGATAACAAGTAGTTTTTGCTCGGTCCCTTGAAACGCACATTAATGGGGTTCTACTGTATTTTACTTTCACCATTTTGAAAGTAGCATTAAAAAAACCATTACCGCATTTTATTGAATATACCCTGCAGGTTATACATTTTTTACATCCCCAGGAGCAGAGGGCAGGGTATACAAGGTTGTGGTTTTACAATTTTTCTCTTCTGCTTTAAATAATATCCTTAAGTTTTTTGAGTCCTCTATATTGGATCTCTGTGGGGTATACAGAGGAGTGGGATTTCCAAGAAATGCTTTACATAAAATTGAAATTTCACGGGGGGTATACAGGGGTGCAGGCTATATTCGCAAAAATACGGTAATGACAATAGTCAAAATGCTTATATGTTTTAAAATTAAGTCTTTAATTGACAATATCCAGGCTGACTATAGACCTTTTTTTCTAAAGTTTCGGTATTTATCCGCATCGCGGCG